>JAZBQP010000360.1:0-22894 GCA_038407015.1 Ceratocystis ficicola | reverse complement strand
CCCCGATGTTTCCAGTGCTCGGGGCGCAGTAGGGCCCCCCTAACAAACCCCCCCCCCCCCCCCCCCCCTACTTCTATGGCAGCCAACTTCTTACAGAACCGCCACGGCAAAAGAAATCTCCGTCTTTTCGCTTTCGTCTCCAACTTTTCTAATCATCCGATCCAGCGTGATCTCTGAACACACCATACCGTCCGAGTTACGCATTTGCTTACGGCTTTATTCAGTTGTAGCCCCCCCCCTCAAAGGCATGAAGAGAAGTAAAAACAGAGGAAACATCGTTACAATAGCTTTAGCCAGGTACCATGTACCCTAATATTGCAGCCACATTAGGGTTTTGTTCATCATCTTGGTGCATTTCAAGCACAACAGTTCAAGCATTCCGGAAGCCAGAGTAACGATAACGTGCATCAGGGTCCTCCGTTTACAGAGAGTAGTCGCTGTACTCTCAAAATGTCGCGATCAAGACATCTGTTCTCCCACCAGCGTTGTGTAACAGGGCATTGCGCATGCACATTCACCTAACCCTAAGACTACCGACATCAACAACCGCCAGGTCGGCTGTTCATAGAATGGACGGCGTGCATTTGGGCGCATGTTTTCGTTTTCAGGATTGCCATTAATATTATATTCAGCAGATGTAGTCTATCTCTCTGGGTATACCAACAACTAAGAATCCCCTCCTTATCCCAATTGCATCATCTTCAGGCCATGCAGACCAAGGCTAAAATTCCGGCCATTCAACAGCCTCTTTACCGTCCACCCGACAACGGGCAAGCATCTTAGAACAGGGCGAAGGCAGCCAACAGACCGGCAACACCTGCAACGCCAGCAGAGCCAGAGAGGGCAGCAGCGCCGGCAATTTGGGAAGAAGTGGAGGTAGAAGTGGATGTGGAGGTACCCGTGCCTGTGCCGGCAGCGGTGGTAGAGCTGCTGGCGGTGGGACCAGCAGCGCCAGAGGTGGTAGAGTTGGAGCTCGAGCCGGATGAGTTGCAGGCAATGGCATCAGGAACAGTGACACCGAAGCCAGCGCAAAGGTTGGTGGCGTAGCTGAGAGTCGAGGCCTGGTCATCTTCGTTGCAAGCATCGACGAGGCAGCAGGCGACATCGCTCAAGAAGTCGTTGTTGCCGCAAATGCAGGCGACATCACCCTGCGAGCAGTCGGCAATAGTAGAGCCAGAGGTGAAACCGCTAACGCAGTCGGTCTAACGTGGAGGATGTGTTAGGACGTGCTAAACAACGGAATTCACTGGCGTTCTCAGAGTGTACTTACAGCGCAACTAGGCAGGCTGGTCTGGGCCGAGACAACGCCGGCAACGGCAGAAAGAAAGAGAGTAGAGGCCTTCATTTTGGATGATGTGGTGAAAATATTGATCGGATAGAAGATATGTTCAAGTTTGGATAAGACAACTGCTCTCACAGAGTAACAAGAATGATTCGTTTGAGAGTGGCGTGAAAAAATAAAGGCACAGAAAAAAAAGTAGAAGACAAAGAAATAAACAACAAGAAGAAAGAAAGAAAACCGGAGAAGAGAGCGATGAACAAAAGCTTGTCTTGATGAAGAGGTCTCAAGAAAGATTCGGGGAAGGACCTGGGCGTGGACGTGACTGCCTTTTAAGCTTTCAGGAAGGGCAGGCCTGGACTAGGGAAGGGGAAAGGAAGGAAGGACAAGTCCAAATTTGTGCATGCAACAACGGGGGAGGACAGGGAAGAAGCCAGGGAGGAAGGGAAGGAGGGGCCGGGGTTAAGTTAAGTTGGGTGGGAAAAAGAAAAAAAGGAAAGAAAAAAGGGTTTGCAGTTGCAGTTTTCCTGGCTGCTGCAGTTGCGCTGGCTGGCGAGGTGGGATCTTTCTTGCCTTTCCTTTCCGTCTGGGCACTGTAGAGCCAAGGTTTAGACGCGCAAGCAAAGGGTGCAAATGGAACGGAAGTGGCGTCCCCAGCGAATCGTGCTGTAGTGTGGCCACGAGATACAGAGATAGCAGTTGTGCCTCAAATTGGGAACTGCGCCCGGTGCCGCCACCGTCTTAACAAGGCAATTTCTATTTTCCTCTGCTTTCCTGGAGGTTATTTCCCTAATGAAGTTTTGCTCTTTCCTCTGGCTCTACCTCCGAGCAGCGCTCTGTGTATTAATGACATGTCTGCAGGACATGTGCATAGGATCTCGTGTATGTATACAACACAATGGTACGTGTGCATGTGCCTTGTGTATGTACAGTGGCCTGGTATTTCAATACGCAAAGATCAGCGTGCATACATGTCATATCATAAACGATGCTCGCCAACAAGTCCAGCCCAGCAAGACCCTAGCCCAGCTGCACCAGCCTGTCTGCCCCCTCTCTCTCTCTCCTCCTTCTCGCCTTATTATCCCTCCTTTTCCAATGCCGTAAAGGCTAAGACGGCAAAGCTCGGGCCAGCTCACGGAGGTGCGAACGAAGATGCGATGTAGCAAAAGATCACAATGCCACCCACACATAACGCCGCAACAACAACACGCAGATTGGCTCACGCACATACGCCCATTACGCACAAGCACACAACTACACACCACACAGACCCTTGGTTGTTACATATCCAGGGCCACCCTTTTGCTTTGGAGCGTGGAGAAATGGTCAGGAGAACAGGAAAAGGTGTTAAATAATGAGCTGCAACTGGTATTTCTAATTTTAAAGCAACCGCGATCTAAGGTTAAAGCTGCCTCCGGACTAATTAAAAAAAAAAAAAAAAAAAAAAGGAAAAAGCTACCCGGTGGGCTTTCATCTTGCCATACCCTTGCTCTGCTATGCTTTGATGCTGTTTACTTTGCAAGATAGTGCCCCTGAGCTGCGACCGCCTTTGTCTTGCCCCTATGTGCCTCCCTGCGCTTATGTCTCTGGCGATTCCTCTATTATTGGCTGTTTTATTCCTTTTTGAGCACCCCTTTCTTTTGTTTGCCTCCCTTCCACCCCTCTCATTCTGGTCTGCTATGCTTATATGCAGGCATGTGTAGATATGGTTAAATTCCTTATTTCTTATTTTCGTTTTGTGCTCGCTTCGCTCTGGCCTTCGTCCCATTCCCTGTTTCTTCCTGTAGCTGGCTAGCCCTTCCTCGTCTATCGTTCCTGTGGTGGCTTGGATTGCCTTGTTTTTCTCGGTTATTTCTTGCCTGTCCGTAGGTCCATAGGGGGGGGGGGGTTGATTTCAAAAGCGGCCTCGTATTTTTGTGTTTTTTTGTAAGCAAACTCGCCTTTAGTTGCCTTTCCTTTCCGGGGTCTCTGTTTCTCTCTTCCTGTTGGTTAGTTTCTGTGCCACTTTGCCCTAATCAAACCGCTATTAACCTTAAAGACAACTTGACTGTTGATAGCAAAGAAGAGCCAGCTGCTTCTCTCCCTGGAACTATGGAAAAAAACCCTTGTTCCCTGTAGCTACTGACTCTAGTCTACCTTTAGTCCGCCCCAGGACGAATTCAGCACGTTGTCTAGACTCCCAATGGGCTGACAAAGATAAGAGAACGGTGAGGACAAACCCATGTGACAGCATATCAGCCACTCGCACTTGTCTCTTAGGGAGTCAAGGCAAAGCCAAGGTACATCAAGGCTCTCTCCCCTCTACCTTTACCTTATCTCAGAGATCCTACAGACGAAAACAAGAGGAGAAGAAAAGAGAGAAATGAATGAACAAGAAAATAGCCACTAAAAATTTTGATGAAACTAGCAAGGAATAAACTCCGATTGTCTTGGTTTGCAATGAGTGTGCCCCGTAGATTTCTATTTGTGTGATCCCTCTGGTCCTTCGTTTGTTTTATTCCATGCTGGCTCTATCCTTTGCACGTTGTGTCTGCGTTTTATAATACCCTACATATTTCGTCTCGCGGAGGCATGGTAGGCATGGGTCTTGACTTTGTTTTTCTCTTTTCTTTTCTCCAAGCTGAGAAGGACTGCGAATGAGGCAGGATGGAGTGCCCCAATGTCTTTCCCCGTCCGTCAACAATGTCTTTTCTGCACAGAAAAGACAATCTTGATGCCAACATCATCTCATCTCACATCATCTGCAGTCTATCCAAAGGGGAGCGGGTGCATTTACCGAGTAGACCTGCCAAAAAAAAAATAAAAATAAAAAAAGGACCTCCTGGATCCTCGCGGCGCTGGCCATTCTCGAAAGCACCTCGATCAACTCCCATTCCATGCATTTTTTAATAGAAGAAATAAAAAGAATTCCATAACTGAACAGAAGTAGAGTCATGAGGGTCCCTCCCTGCTTCCATCTCCCTTTCCTCCTCTTGCCCTTATCCTTAATCCTAGGCGAGGTTGCATCTCTGATCTTCCTCGAGATTTGGCCCCGCTAGCGAAACCAGAATAAAGAAGTTTGTTTTGTGCTGGACCTGCAGCAACGGGGCACGTATCGGTGCCCGTCTCCGAGTGCAGGTTATGGGCCTGCTTGCGGTTGAGTTGAGTGACTGGTGGGTTGCTAGAAAGGCGAGCCAAGACACGACATCAACAAGACACGGAATGTCGGACTAGCCTTGTTGTGTAGGTTGGCGTTGTTTCTCATCTACGCCCTGTGTTTCTGTTATTTTCCTGATCTGTCTCACCAGCTCCTGGTCCTTTTAGATGTTCTCGATCATGTCGGACACCACGCCGGCTCGCCTATAGAACAGCTTCCTAAGCTGTGCTGCATGTTCTTAGGGTTTGTGAATCTTGGCTGCAAGCTTGGTCCTTCCTTACACAAGCTTGGGTCATACGTGCTTGCTCATTGACGTAGATGCACGGCGCGCCTGACTCAAGTACCAGGCACAACTGCCGACCCACCCACTGTTGGTTGGTAGTGCCGCAATTTTGTCAGGTACCAGGTCGCCATTCTTTCTCCGACTGAATCGTCATGAAGGATCACAATGGGGCCGAGCGCTGGATGGAATTGGCTATCTGAGCTTTTGTTTGCCAAAGCTTTTGGAGCTTCCATTGAGGAGAAAGAGAGGAAGCTGTGGCCAAGTTTGTCTTGGTTCGATGGGGCAGAGGCAGGTGAAGAAGCGAAGGAAGGAAGGGGAGAGGGAACAGAGTAAACGTGAGACAACAAGATAAAGACAGAAACAGGCGGACTTAAACGCTACTGTTAACTTTGCGATTTTGTGTGCGTAGCTTGTAAGAGCTGTGAAGCAAGGCACAAGTAACGTGCAGTACGCTTCCCGGCTCGGCTGTCTACTTTTCTTCCTGTTTCTAGCTTGTGTGGCAGCGCTCTAGCGGAACTTATGCACTCATCACTTATGCACTTGGGAATACTTGTTACTGTGTATGTTCCCGTATCGTACTGGTGTGAAGGTAGTCGGTCGTCTTTGTTTGAGAGGGTAGGAGCAAACCTGAAAAGGGAAACTGCAAAAGTCGCCCAATAGTAGCAGGAACTGCTCAGACAAGGGAAGGTGGATAGAGGAAGGTACACACATAAATGCAAGCAAAGGAAAGAGCCGCATGGTCTACATTTTGGGTAATTACTCCCCCTTGATTCCCTTTTCTACCGATTCTCTTGCTTTTCGTTTCTTCACCACCGCGTGTTTTTTGTGGAGATATTTTATTATCTCGTCTTTTTATCGATATCTTATTACTATTGCTACCTCTTTTTTATTTTTTATTTTTTTTTTTCACACCATTCTTCATAACCTTCATATTAGACACTATTCCCTCATTCCAATTTTTCTTCTTTGCTTTTCGTCATTGTTAGAGACGCTCTAGCTCCATTTTCCCGTATTATTTCCTTCTCTGACTGCGCACAAAATTATGGGCTGGGGGATTCTGGAGCCGCGCCAGAAGGGACACGTCCCAGGTAAGCCTCCTTGTGTTTCGGCATCTTCTGCCTTTAGAAGCTGACATCAGATGTCCCTCAGGAACTACGCAATACTATGATGATCCAAACCAGCCTGGCTACATTGCTAATCGGAATAATGGCGGACTAAAGACCGTCATGAAAAATGGCGATCACTTGATTTTAGTGAGCTTCCATGAACTGTTATGTTGTGCATCTCTCCTTTTCCTCACCTAACACTCCCGTCTAGATCCCACAACCATCAGATGATCCAAATGACCCTCTCAACTGGCCTCTCTGGAAGCGTGACTTGATCACCTTTATCCTATCCATGAGCGCCATCTTTGCCACTGCTCAGGGCTCCATTCTTGCTGCCAACACCATCGTCATTACCATTGAGATCAAGCGCAAATTCACTGAAGTCGCCCTGCTAACTGGCTACTTCCTGATGGGCTGTGGCGCTGCCGCCGTCTTTTTCGTGCCTTCAGGCCGGGTCTGGGGAAAACGCCATGCCTTTATTGTAGGCCTTGTGATTCTCGTAGCCTCGAGTGCCTGGGCAAGCACTGTTGGGTCCAACTATGAAAGTTTCATATGGGCACGCATTATACAGGGCGTTGGCTGTGCCCCATTTGAGACGCTTGTAAATGCTGCCATCGGTGATCTGTACTTTGTCCATGAACGAGGCATTCGCATGGCCTTCACCAACCTGGCCGTCTTTGGAGGCGCCTTCTTTACACCCATCGTTGTCGGTAAGATAACCATGACCATGGGCTGGAAGTGGACCTTCATCTTCTCTGCCATATTCTGTGCCGCGTGCTTCCCGCTGGTCTTTTTCTGGTGCCCCGAGACTGCCTATCGCCGCAACTCTAGGTTGAACACCGACATGGCCTGTGACGCCGATGACACACAATCAACTGGTATGCCTGGCACCAGAGACTCGCAAGGAAACGCCTTTGAAATGTCACCCCGCAATGATTCAAACAGCATTGGCGAGACGGGACAATTCCTTCCTTCATCCAAGGAGGATGGGCATCGCACTGAGCTTCATGTTGAGCAATCTGGATTCATACGCAAGAAGACCTTCCGTGAGTCCTTGGCTCTCTTTGACGGCCGCAAAACCGACGACAACTACTTGGTCTTGCTCCTGCGGCCGTTCCCCCTCTTGTTCCAGCCGGCCTTCTTGTGGACTTGTCTTATCCAAGGCACCATGATTGGCTGGACTGTATTTATTGGAGTCATCATCGCCATGATTTTCCAGGGCCCTCCTTATTGGTGGCAAGAGGACAAGGCCGGATATACCTATGTCGGCCCGTTCCTAGGCGCTGTGCTAGGCTTCTTCATTGCTGCCTTTTTGTCTGACTGGACGGTTCGCTACATGACCAAACGTAACAATGGAATCTACGAGCCTGAATTCCGCATTCTGCTCATCATCCCTATGTTCATTATTGGTGAGATTGGCCTTTTTGGCTTTGGCATCACCGCCTCACAGATCATCACGGGCGAGTCTGTGTGGCAAGAGCCTGTGGTCTTCTTTGGCCTTGAGGTCTGTGCCATGGTGATTGGCACTGTTTCTAGTTCATTGTACATTGTTGATGCTTACCGTACGTTACATTCATGCACTAATTGGCGCTATAAAGTTCCGTCGACTAACACTGTCATAATAGGCGATCTGGCTATCGAGGGCTTCACTATCAGCATCATATTCAAAAACTTCTTTTCCTTTTTTCTAACATGGTACGCATTTGACTGGGTCACCATGGGCATTGGCACCAAGAAGACAATGATCATCCTTGGCTCAGTCCAGATTTTCGTCTGCCTCACCAGTATTCCTATGTGTAAGTAGCCTCTTTCTCGGTCTCTTTCATTTTTGAGAGGCCATGACAGAACCCTACTGAGAGTCAAGACTAACAACACCATAGACATCTATGGCAAGCGCATCCGTGCCTACTTTCACCACCACGACATGCTCAAGAAGCTTCATTTGAAATAAGCTCCTTCTCATTTCCTCCTTTACTTAACTATGATACCCCGTTTCTGTAGGCGAGTGAGTGGCCTTTGTCAGCATTTATATCTGGGTAATATTTGTGGGATTATTGGCCCAAAGTCACTGCTATCTATATTATTTAATGCCATACGGGCATAGTTCACGTATAATTAATTTGAGCTCTACGAAATTCTTAATTAAGCCATATATAAAATTCACATGTCTGGTTCCTATAAATACATTGTGCATGTCGTTGTGTCCGATTCGCGAGCTAGATTTCGTCAAATAACTCTACCACCATCACCCCAAATGCCCATAACAGCCATGGCGAAGGCAATCGACGAAAATCCGGTTTCGACAAACCGCGTCTTGGCAAAGTTCTCGGCCATTGCTCGGACTTGTTCGCCATTGACCTGAGTCTCCTCGTCCTCCGCAACGGGCGTATCGGTCTCCGTGATGCCTGAACTACCAAGATCCTCGTAACTAGCCTCCAATGCACGCACGTTGTTCTTCCTCTGGGGTGCTGCAGCGGCCGTGGGAACGGTGGTTTGGCCAGCCAGCATAGGCGTGATCACATTGGCCAAGCCGGCGGCACCAGCGAACAGCGAGGTGTAGAGAAGGTACGGGTGACGGGCAGCGCGAGGCGCGCTGAGAAACGCAAGCAAGAAAGCGCCGCAGGATAGACGCGAGAGGAGGTGGAGCGGCGAGGCGGCGAGATCGCTAAGGCGGGAGAGGGCGTGGGCTGCAGCGGTTGCGGAGGGAAGAGAGAGGATGGACGGGATGGCGAGAGTGGTGAGGGAGTAAGACATACCCTGTTGATGGTGGGGCGGAAGAGAGGTTAGCATACTTTGGAAATTCGGCTTCGATAGCAAAGGGTAAGGGAGGCAAGGAGGGGTAGGATAGCTAGACGTACCGTCAATAGGCCCAATGAGACAGTGCCCACAAACTTGATGATGGCCACCCGCGCAGGGTTTCTGAATATGCGAAACACACGGCAGACCAACATGTTGAAGCGATAATCTAAATGCTAGTATAGAAATTGCGTATAATGCCGTCAGTTTGCGTTGGTGATATGATGGTGTTCAAGGATCAGGCCTGGATGAGTGGAAAGAAAAAAAAGGCAGAAACCGAAAAGTCTGACGGGCCGTACCTTGACTTGTTTTCTAAGGGCGCCTAAAGCTTGATTGATAAAGTTTGGGCTGTTGGGCTTTGCCTTTGGGCTTCAAAGCCTTGTTAATATCTTTTTTCCCTTTTATTTGCCGTTCCGTTGGAGTGCTCGTCTTTAACAAGCCAAGCTAAGTCGAGTTCGTGTGTATGACGGACGGCCTGACAGAGGAGAAGAAGAACAAAGACAATGACGGAGGGGTGGGCAGGGGTCTGGGCTTATCGGGCTGTTATCTTATCAACAGCCAATAGCACGAGTTGGAGAGAGCCATTGACGGTGATTAGTCATCACACATTGGAGGATGGGTGGGTTTCTGGGGTGAGATGGCTTAGAGCACATTTGGAGTAAATGGAATATATTAAACATGTTGTTTCGCTTACATTAATGTTTATCTTTACAGTATTGTTGTGAGATTTATCGAACTATGCCGAGGCTTATTGGGTTCGTTTACATCGCGACTTTAGCTCAAGCCGCATTAACTCGTTGATCATTTCTTCTACTTGTGCGTTTTTTACGATATCATTTCCCAGTTTTATTGCCCTACTATATTCTGCTCCCCTTTCAATTTCGCCATCTCGATCACTTACCGTCATGTCTGCTCCTGCTCCCCCTTCAACATACGTGAGCAATGTCTGGAAAGACGGCATCTTTGGTATGCTAATGATTTCTTTTGCTCTCCGAATTCCCCAAACAACTGCTGACATTCTTAATCCCACTAGACGGACGCGTAGCCTTTGTCACGGGTGGCGCAGGAACCATCTGCAGTGTTCAGACTCGCGCGTTAGTTAGGCTCGGCGCCAACGCGTGCATCGTTGGCCGCAATGCCGACAAGACGGAGGCAATGGCCCGTGATTTGGAGACAGCGCGTGCTGGTTCCAAGGTTATTGGTATCGGCGGGTGTGATGTGCGCAAGGTATGCATTGGTTCATTTTGCGCTTTCGGTCAGCTCTTTGCATGCTAACTGATGTGACTGCTCGTAGATTGAAGATCTGCAAGCTGCGGCTAAGAGATGTATTGACGAGCTAGGGGCAATTGACTTTGTCATGTGAGTCTCTTCGCCTGCCTTGAGTTCTCGGCATGAGTCTCTTCAACTAATCTTCTACATGTGTTCACAGTGCTGGCGCGGCCGGAAACTTTGTTGTGCCCATCTCCGGCATGAGCTCCAATGGTATTTCAAAACCCTCCCACAAGCACGCGGCTCGCATGCTAACCTCTTGCTAGCGTTCAAATCCGTCATGGACATTGACGTTCTCGGCACTTTCAACACCATCAAGGCCACTATGCCGCA
The DNA here is from genome assembly GCA_038407015.1 of Ceratocystis ficicola. Classification (NCBI taxonomy): domain Eukaryota; kingdom Fungi; phylum Ascomycota; class Sordariomycetes; order Microascales; family Ceratocystidaceae; genus Ceratocystis; species Ceratocystis ficicola. The sequence continues at coordinate 12,692 of JAZBQP010000360.1, read as the reverse complement.
CCTTGTTGAGTCTGCTAAGCGCAACCCCAATCCCAACCCCAACGGTACTGGCACTGGCGGTCGCTTTCTCGCTATTTCCGCCACGTTTCACTACACCGGAATGCCTCTACAGGCCCACGTAGCCGCTGCCAAGGCCGGCGTTGACTCGCTCGTCGCCTCTGTTGCACTCGAGTATGGTCCGCTTGGCATCACTGCCAACGCGATTGCCCCCGGTCCTATTGCCGGCACGGAAGGCATGGAAAGGCTTGCGGGCGACGTCGCTATCGGCGAGCAGGGCAAGGGCGTGCCTTCAGGCCGCTGGGGCACGGTTAGGGACATTGCCGATGCTACGGTATACTTGTTCTCTGACGCAGGAAATTATGTCAATGGGCAAATCATCCCCGTTGACGGTGCGTCGTGGAGACGCCAGGGAAGTGATGGTGCAGGCGTGGGCGTCGATAGCTCGATGAAGTACCCGGACTATATTCTCAAGGGCGAGATATCAAAGCAGATTAAGACAAGGAGAAAAGAGACCAAGCTGTAGAAAGCGGGCCAACGGGGGTCAGGAGGATGGCGAGCGTTTGATATGCATGGTGCAAGTAGAGCAGAGTTAGGGTTACATACGACATGATCCGTAAAGGGTATTTGAATCCGCCATTTTTAGCACTGGCACAGCGGAACAGGCTGCTTTTTGATCAAGTGATGTGCTTGCATGGGTCAACCATAGGCCTGGCTTGGACTTGGGAGTCAGGATGGCAGCCATCGCACCATTGCATGATTGAGAGTAAGCGAAGAAGAACATGAGGGTAATTTAGGCATTCCTGAGCAAAATAGGAATTATCCAGCAATATTGATGGTGGCCCACGTGTTGTGCTTGACAATGTAGATAGTGGTGCAAAGCAGGCTATAGCAAGCGTTGATGGACGGTAGTTGGCAAATCAAGATGTACATTACATGCATAACCGGCCGTGTGCATAGCAGCATGTCTTGACAGATGCATACATTTGGGTTGTTTAGCTGCCGATTTTGGGTTTGGCGATGGTGAGATGGCAATGGCAAGGTGTGATGTGATGCGGGTGATTGTTTGTGAGATACAAAGAACCGGCATGCAGGAACAACCTAATGTAATGCGCACCTGTCTCCCTTCTTTCTCCCCTTTTTCCCAGACTGTTTGCTTGCGTATATGTCCACTCACAGGTCAATTTCTCAGCTCAGGGGCGGAGCCTCCAAAGGAAGAGGGCTTCTTCGTTTTCCGTTCTCAACCAAAGTTTCTCAATGAAACCAGCCTCTTTCTGCATATAGAAGACGAAGTGATGGCGGTGAAAAGAGGAGCATTTGTCGTTTAATCCCCAGCTATAAAGCCCCTCAAAAATAGGAAAGAAAGAAGGTAGGGGAGGGAAAGGGAAGTCAGCTTGAGGCTAGGGTTCATCAGAGAAGGGGGAAGGGGGCGGATAGGCCAGGGAAGGGGGGGAGGGGCGAGCTAAAAACAAGCTAGAAGGATGTGCCCGTGTGTTCGTTTGTGAGCGACGCACCGGTCCGGAATAGGAGCGATAATGCCAGGCAGACAGGAGAGAAAGCCAGAATTGGGGTTGGTTCTTATGCAAGCCTGATCCGGATTAGCTCCTTTTGCTGTTCGTCCATGGAGGGGATCAAGGGCGGTGAAATCCATCTGGTGGCTTGCATTCATGGATTCTGTTCTTCCACCAGTTAAACGCAACGGTGAGGCTGCCGTCTTCTTGCTCTTTCTTTTCCAGCCGTCTCATCTTCTCTGGCCACTGCGACTCTGGTTAGCGATCATGGGACATGGACTGGGGCTCCTGAGATCCACCACATGTATGCGAATTTGCATGAAGAGGAAGAAAGCCCAGTTGTTCCAGTCCTTTTCTTGTTCCTTTTCTTTTTTTGCTGTGTTCATCCGGCAGCCATTATTCCACATTGAGCCACGGAGTCTGCGGAGTCTCAGTCTAAGATAGCACGAGGGGTTTTTACTTACGTTTTTTTTTTTTTTCTTTTTTGGCTCTTGTTAGCACATTGCCAGCAACGAAGCTATAGCATAATTAAAACTTCCGGACCCAAGAAGGCCAAAGCTAGAAAAGGCCAAGGCACTGGGGCCTGAGACTGAGACTCTGGTGTTAGGAACTTGAGAAGGAAGTCCGAGACTTTGTGATAGGAACAAGACCTAGTGCGAAGTTTGGTTTGTTTTGGAGAGATTGCCGTTACCGTGTTCTACACATTCCAGAAGAAGGACCATCCAAGTTTGGCCGGTGTTTTTTTCCTGAAGCAGTTGCCTGTTTAAAAATATGCAGACAGCCTTTCTGAGTAGTTCTGCTTGTCTGCAACTGCAACTGCCTCAAGCAGCCCTTCGGTTCGTCCGATGGCCCAGGAGGAGTAGCTTCTCTCAATGTTTTGTGCAAGGCTGTAAGGCTACTTCGTAGAGGTTTTCACAAAGGAAAGAGCGAATAAAGGAGCCAATTGTGCACTATGATTGGATAACTTGGAGCCTCACTATTTTCGGTTATATATAACTTGGCCTTGCTGCTTTGTTCGTGCCATTCCATCTCCAAAGCTAGCCTCTTGTTTATTCTTTCTTTATCTTCCTTGCCGCCCATTCACACAACAAGCAGAAGGTTCTCGCTCTTTGTGCTCTTTTTTTTTTCCCTCTCACTCAGTTTACCCGCATGAATTTGAAAAAAAAACAGGGGCTTTTTTCGTCCTTTCTGTAGTGGTGGACCCCTCTCAGGAAAAAAAAAAAAAAAAAAAAAAAGTACATCAACAAAAAGACCCTGCTGGAGCCCTGCTTGTTGAGGTGCTTTGCAGCTGGCTCTTTGGTTGCTCTGGCTCATTCTCCTTTTCCTCTTCTCTGGTGTCCGTTTTGTTCTACATCGTCTTTATTTTGCTATTCTTCCCGTTTTTCGGCCTTGGTGTTCTTCTTCTCCTCTATATCGTCCTTTTCTATCATCTTGCTATCTTCCTCGTCTTTTAGCTTTGCGGTTTTTTCGTTGTTTCGTCTCCAGCTCATCGAGTCTCGGCTTCTCGACTCCAAACTAAATCCTTTGTTGACATCATACTTGAGCCGACTTTTTTTTTTCTTTCTCTTCTCTTGGTTTTGTCGCCAGGCCTTGCCCATTGCTGTCGGCTGTTTAGCAACACTCAGCCTGTCGCGGGAATTCCTTGCTGTTCATTCTTCTTAAAGCCTTGAGCGACCGGTTCTGCTTAGCGTTGGTTTTACTCTTTTTCTCTCTTTCTCTCTCTTTTCTTGCCACTCAACATGGAGCCTGTCCCCGAAACTGAGCGTCTAGAAGACTTCAAGTCTGCTCCTCGCCCTAGTCTCCGTCTTCAAAATCCGGCTACTCCCACTAGATTGCCTCGATCTAACTTCGGGTCGATGACCCCACTTGAGATTGATCAACACCAGCCCCTAAAACGACCCTTCAATATTCGTCGCTCTACCGATCCCGCTTCACTTTCCCCAAAATCACCGCTCTCGTTTGGCTCCTGCAGCACCGCTGCCAATAGCGACAACAGTACTAGTAGCACATCTGGTACTGGAATGGCCTATCGTCCCCGAATCACCTCGCCACTCACTTTCTCAAACAAGCACCCCCGTGTTTCTGTCAGCCACGGCCGCTCCAAGTCCCATCTTGGCCTCTCCATGTCTCGCACTCAGTCTATGCCCGGTGTTAATGGTGCTGGCCACCTACTCTACTCGCCATCCAGCCCTTCGAGCTCACCGCAAAGAACGAGAATCCCCAAGAGAAACCCCGACGACATTTTCCCTACTTCGCCCGTGCGCACCTCAGTGCTGGAGTCTTCGCCACGCTTCAATCGCGATAGAAGCATATCGCCCGTGAGCCATGCCTCTGTGACTCCCTTCCCACTCATGGGCTCCTCCCTTGGTGGCTCGGCGCCTGTCCCGATTCCCGTGTCTCCTGCACCGTCGGCCAATGCCGCCTATAGCTCGTCGCCCTTGGCACCTTCCCCTCTTGCTGCTGCGCCGCAAATCACCATGCCCCGTGTGCGCCCAGCCTCGCCTCTGCGCAACCCGCCGCCTGCGGCCTCGTCGGCATCAGCCTCCACCCCCCTATTCTCGCCCGTCTCGCTAGCTCGTAATACCAACAGCAGCAGCCAGAGTAGCAGCGCCAGTAGTGTTAGCTTCGACAGCCTCTACTCAACCAGCCACAGCAACCTCTCTATATCCTCATTAGCTTCGTCCTCAATACCGTCTACGCCTACGTCCACGCGGTCCCGGAGCCCCAGCGTGTCTAGTCTCGAAACGATTCCTGATTCGCCTGATGCCGAAGAAGCTGCCGTTGAGGCTGACCGCATCGCGCAGCTCAAGGCCGCCGCCGAAGCTGCAGCCAAGGGCGATGGTGCTTCAAGTGGAATTGACCTGAAGCCTGCCAAGGAGTCTCGTGGCGGCCGTGGGTTCCGCGATAAGCGCAAACGCTGGAGTGTGTGTGGCGCCGAACGCCGCGGCGATCTCGACCTAGAAACTATCTGGGAAGACTGAAAACCTGCAAAGGTTGAGTGAGACCCCTGAGGTTTTATACACTTTCCACTTGTACACCTCGCATGGCTCAGTAGCTGGATCGCCAGAGGCTGGTTGTCTCGCCCGTCTCTTGCGGTGTCTGATATTTATGGCCTGGCTGTCTGACATCCACAGCGCCCTTTCTTCGCTTCCCATTCATTTTCCGTCCCTTTTTAGCAGGGGCGACTGGTTAAGCGCTCAATCAATGCAAAACACTCGTGCGTTCTCTTTTGGGGGATCGCCACCAGTTTACAAATGCTGAAACCCTGGTTTAGGGTTTCGTCATTCCTCTTCCCATGACCTTCCTCTATTTTTTTACATGACGTCATCTTTGCTACAGCCCGGCTTCATGACAATGCCGGCCATGCATTTGCTCTATTTTCTGTGGATGTTTTTTTTTAGCTTGCAACTCAGTTTTTTTGTTTCTCTCACTGCTTTTCATGATTTTCCCTGCGCAGACTTTTCGTTGCTGTTGTGCCCTTTATCAAGGCGCTATTTTTATGCTCTATGGCGGTGGGCTTTGCTGATTATTTTTGCTGTTTGTTCCTTTCCTTCTTTTTTTTATATCCCGTGCTACCAGTCGTGGCCATCGTCTTAGCTTAGCCTTTGTGTTTAGATAGGCCATTCATTTTTCTCTTTTGAACATTCTCGTCTTGGTGATTATAACGATGAAAAAGGCTCGTGGTCTGTCGTATTTTCTAACCCTAGCCATGAAATAACCCTATTAAATAGGTTTGTTCCTGACGGTTGAATGCAATGCTTGTCTTCAGTTCTTGCAATATATCGCCAATAATTACTAGGTGCATTCCCTAGAAAAGGGCCTTATTTGAGCCACCGAAGGGACTACGGTCATAATCCCTTGGAATAAAATCTCGTTTTTTGCCCTCTACGCTGCCTTTTATGTGTTCTGCTAACTTGGCGCTCGTGTCAGGGAGACCTATCATGAAGCTACAGGGAGAAGTATTATTAGTCTTCCATTGTCTAGAGCCGGATTAGGGGCTCTGCTGGGCTCTATAGGCCCTTGTTAATAGTGCATATTGGAATCTAGTTCCCCGTGGAAGAAGAAAAGCTGGCGAAGATGATGAGGCTGGTACACCTGCTGAGGGCCGATGGTGATCAAGGGAGAGATACCTTGGAGGGGCTAGAGAGAGAGTAGTAGTTGGGCTTACCGACGATAGAGTCTCATAATACTGCCAAACTTTGTATATAAGACTGGCTCTGCTGGGTCGCAGTCTAACTTCACTCTTGTTTCTTCTCCATCAACCTCATCAGATCATCTTCATTGACATTCTCACATTTCGAGATCTCCGATCTCTCGGCCGCTTTTTTCTTCTCTTCTTTCCTCCTCTTTTTCTCTTCGTAGCACCTATAGTGTGCTTTTCTTTTTCTCTTCTCCCTACTACCCATTTTTCTTTACTCTTCATCACCATCATTCTAACTTGAGCAGCTCACCACTGTCACGCTATTTTACTTTTCCACTTTTCACTTTTTACTCTTTTAACCTTTTGACTCTTACTTTTCACTTCTCTTCTTGTTTATCTGTTTCTACCTAACTTCTTGCTGAGTGCTCTTCATTGTTTCCCCTACGAATAGAGCACGAACTAGCTGAGGTTGGTAGCCAGAGTAGACCCTTCTTTACCGGATTGGCCAATCCCACTTCCTCCTTCATCTTTACCCATAACTAGTAAAAACCAAAAAAAAAGAATACAACGCCATTGCCAACATGCACGTCTCTGCTATCTTTGCAGCTTCGGCTCTCATGGCGGTTGCTAGTGGAGCTCCTATTCCTATGGTAAGTTATTGAGTCTGTGTAACACATGTGTCATTAGTCAACATCTGTGTAACATTAACATACTTCGTCTTATTGACTGCTTCCCACTTTAGTCTCATCGCCGTGCTTCGACAGAGCCCCAATATCTGATACAGCCTGTCAAAAGCCTCACAGAAAGCATCCCAATCATGTCGCTAGTTACCAGTACGAGTTTGTGCACAGATAGCACTAGCGTTGTGTCTACCGCTTCTCCAACTGTTACTGCTGCATCCTCTGACCCTTGGGCACCTTCTAGCTTGAGCACTAGTGTGGTATTTAGAAGTCCTACGACCTTTTCTACCGTGACAGCTAGTAAATTGACTTCCTCTCCTACTTCTATTCCTATCCCTACTGGCTCTCACTCAACCGTTATGCGAGCTGGACCCGCCTATGACTCCGCTGAGTACCGCGCTCCTGTCCGCTCTGCCTCTCCTTCTGGCAGATGGTTGACATGGAGCGCTGGGCCTTTTGTGCCTCTCTCTTCCTATACGCGTAGCTCGCCCACTGCTACTGCGGCCCCCTCTTCCATCTCCGCTTTGTCGACTTCTACCTCGACTTCTGAGCCTAATTTTAGTTCTTCTACTTCTCTGAGTTCCACCGTGTCCTTGTCTGTCCCAACTGCTCCGGTAGAGACTTACCCGGCTACTTCCCAGTGGCGCCCGTTTACCGCATCAAGCAGCTTGCTGCAGTCCAAGGGTAACAGTGTTAGCCTTAGCAACAGTACTGCCCTTACTACGTATCATGCAACTTCTACATCTCTCATTCCCATAACTACAGCCCTGGCGGCTTCTATCACCACCACCGAAGATTCTGCCAAAGCCAACCTGCTAGCTGCTTTAAGCATCCCACAGCACACCATCACAGCTTCGCCTCTCTCTTCGTCTATCACTTCAATCATTTCTACAACCACTGTTTTCGTAACCTACTCGACTGCCAACCTCACGGTTTCAGCGGATCTCACTGCTGATCCCCAGTTTTTATCCGTTGGTGCCTCCGGAACAGAAATCAACAATATCAGTACATCGACGGCTATCGACAGCTGGCGCTCATTCCGTGGCAACTATTCACTATCGTGGTTGAGCTTAAGTCCTGCTTTACCTTCGCCTGCGCCTCTGACTGCTCTTCCAACTGCAGTGCATAGCTCGCCGATGTCGAGTAGTAGTGGCAGTGCTAAATCTATTGCACTAGCCAGCGCCACACAGGCACCTTCGTGGCCATTAGGAACGCTGAGCGTGCCAACAGCCGCAGCAACGGCCAGTCCCACAGTAACGGGTAGTGTAGTTGATGCTACTGTCACCTCAACGAAAACAATCACTGTCATCCCAACGCCGGCTGGAGTGACCAAGACGAACTCTGTGAGACTATATGGTGAATACCCGCTGCTGTGCATTGAGCTGCGGGGAAACCGCACTGTGCCATCAGTCATTCCGAGCGAGCTTCTCGAATTCTTGCAAGACTCCTGAATAGGCTAGAGCCACCGGGTAAGGTACAGAATAGGGATGATATAGCCCTATTCCATCGCTCTCTGGCCTCTACGCCTATGTCTATTTTAAAAACCTGAACAAATTACGGAATTCGAGGAGTCTCTGCACATAATATGCTCCTTTGTTTGCGGACTCGGACATATGACTGTCTAATCTTTTTATGGGGGGAGGGAATATAGGGGGTGGGTTTTATTCGTTGCTTTGGCTTTCTTGATATCTATTGCTTACTGCCTGTTTTTGCTGTTCTGCTTTTGTTTTTCGCGAATCGTTGCTTGTCTCGTAGGACAGGTCGATTTCTGTTATTAGTGCTCTTAATATCAGCGAACTTCTTTCTAGTTATGTCGACATTGTGCCTTCTAGACCATTGATCAAATTGTGTGTGCTTGGGAATGCTGTTATAAAGCAACTAAAAGGTAATTCCAATTGCACAGCTGATCGACGTCGATCAAATCCTGTAACAAGTCACTATATTTAAGAAATAGAATAAGAAAGTGCCCATCATGCCTCGAACCAGCACAGCCCTGGAATTGACATGGTTAGTTCCCAAGTCTGATCAGATGTAGATTCACACATTCCTAGTTTTAAGTATTGAGTAAATGGCTTTGCAACGCTAAAAAAAACAAAATGCCATCAAGTATGTCCATGTGGACACTTGTGTAAGACAACGACGGAACTGCATCGCTGAGCTGTTAAAAATGAAGAGAGCCCAATGCAAAAAGACACCCAGACCAAGTGAGACAAAGAAAGGAAAAAAGAAGAAAACCAAACAAGCAATGTACCAGCGTAGTAGATAGCGCATGTGAAGACAAAAGACAAAAGTAGATTCCCAGGTGCGGTGCCAAGCAAGCAAATGATAGAACGCAAAAAAGTAAACGAAATTAAACATGGATATGTAGGCCAGTGTAACGGGCCCTCCATAGTATGGCATGCATATGCCTCATTTCCAGTATGGTCCCGAGGCTCGTCGGTTTAAGCTGCCGCTATCTAGCTGAGCCTGTTGTGCTTCAGCGTCGACATCCAACAGATCCCGTGTGGGTGATGACCTACGAACATCATCCATAACCACGTTGTACTGGTGCACCTGGCCAAAACTGGGGTTTGATCTGTGTTCCGACCGCATCGAACCTTGATTACTGCTACCATCTCGCATAACAGTTGAAGTTATAGATGGGTGTCGCGTCCCCGATGCTGTAGTAGTAGACGTTTCCGATGTGCTACGTAGAAAAGGCATAGGTGTTGTTGATATGTGCGGATGTGAACGCATGGGGATCCCAGGGCTTTCATCGCCACCGTCTATTGAGATGTCTCGCGAGACGAAGCCTGATGAAATAGATGATACTGGGGATGGTATCCTTTTTATTATATGTGACGCAGGGGAAAAAGGTCGTCGGGGTGGCGATCTTGTGCCTGTTTCGAGTGGGGCTGACTCGCCATCAACAGCTGCCTCGTCATCTACTCTAGAGCCGGGATGATAATCACCGCCGCGAGAAGACTCTCCAACATTAGTTTTACTGCTGCTGCGGTTATGTACGAGAGCGCTAGCTGAAATAGTCCAATCGCGCGGCTTTGGGTCATCGTCATCATCGGATTCAATAGGGCCTTTACGCGTCATTGCCGTAGCAACAGGGACCCCTTCGGGCGGAGGATCACGTTCAAGTTCGTCTCGCATCTCAGGTAGCATCCGGTGGCTTCTAACGACCTCAAAGCCCTTGCCCTTCTCTTTAGTTTTACCCATGACTAGAGTACGCATCCAGCCAATGGCAGTTGCAACAGGCCCTGTAGGATCGGCAGGACCAGTGCCTAAGCGTCTCCCAGGTCTTTCGGAATTCAATGCCGGGCCTCGCAGACCATAGTAAAGGTCTACTTCGCGAGTGGAGTAGTCGGCTCGCGGAGCAAGGTCAATAGCATACGGGGCTGGTGTTCCAGACCGGTCACGGTCAGCCTCTAGGTCAATATCATTAGGTACAGCGACACTGACACGTCTGGTGTCTTTTGCTGAAGCTCCTTGCGTGGTACTCGGGGGCATGGAGCTCGTAGCTTCCCTTCTGGTTCGGGGCGGCCGGTAATAAGGGTCAGAAGCTGCCGATACTGCTACCGCTGCTGGTCGGGATGGGTTAGATTGGAGAAATGAAAATGATGTCACTTCGGCTGGAGTATTTGGACCGGTGGAGCTGGTGGTGCTGTCAAGATTACGTGTGCCTATGGGATATACAAGCTCCTCAAAGTCAAATCCAGATGATGATCTGGTATGGCGGTTAATGCCGGCTAGCGACCCAGCTGACCCGTTCCTAGCATGCCCACTAGGCATGTAGTAGCCGGGTCTGTTGGGATCAGCTTCAAGCATAGCAGTCTGAGACAAGTGACTTTGCTTGGAAGCAGCACCATGGGCGCGGTGGGTCATGCGACGGGAAAGTTGTCGAGGACCAAAGATTTTGGATAGGCCACCAGTAGTATGGCCACCTGCACCAAGCATGCGAGCAAGAACCTCAGCCAGAGTCTGAAGGGCGTTTAGGAAAAATCCAAATATGATGACACAGCCATGAATAACGAGAATAGCGTAGCCAACCCAGCCTCTTGATCCTTCAGTAATACCAAGGGTGGGGGCAAATGCGACCATCAGAAGAATAACAATAAGGCGCACGAAGGCAAATATTCCCATGTAGAGATTCATGGAAGTTTCGCGGTCATACGGCTGATAGGTGATGATAGCTACCAGCATAAGCCCCTCACAAAGAGCAAGAATGGATATTTGGGCTACCCCAGAGTTTTGTGCGCCACCAATGGCGATACCGCGAAGAAGGGTGAGGCATATGGGTACAAGGGCGAACGGCGGGCCATGATCAGTGTATGTGTTGTATACTGGACCATAGAGGAGTAATGTTGGAAGCTGGTCAAACAGGTCGGAACGAGGCACAGTTCTCAAGATGACCCAGCCGATCCACGCGATAGCACCTAATAGGACTATTAAAGAGAGCGATGCCATTATGGGTAAAGACGTGGGGGCACTGCCGCCTACACTAATCTGGAAGACGGACAAAGTGACAAATGGAAGGAGGAAGAAGTTGAAAACAATCCGCACTACGTTGCCCAGGGAGAATGGCAAATTCTTTTTGCGCAAGTCTTCTTTTGGGATATTGGCCACAAACCGGTACATTCGCCGGACTAAGAACCCAAGCTGGGAAAGCAACAGGACACAGGCAATAATTACTAACAGCCAGACCATCATGCAAGGCCAAAGATCATTCTCGGTGGGGAGGCCAATGAGCTGGCCGACGTTTCCAAGACCATGGGTGCTGTTAGTAACGTAGAGGCCATCAACAAGGGCGTCCCAGGTAGGCTTGCTGCTGACGAAGGAGGTATCGAACAATAGCGACGACCACGATACACGACTAACAATGGGACGATAGAAGCCTGGGAAATCAAGTGAAAGACTACTTGTCAGCACAGCAAACTGAAAGTATTGCAGACAATCAGCAAAACCGGGCGTAACGAGACGAAGAAGATCAGTGATCTCCCTGCTATGATTAGATGACCATTTAAAGATATCGGTAGTACCCCAAGGGCAGAATATGGCAGCTATGATGTTTACGGCAGCGACGAAGATTAGGGTTATCAGTGGTACTATGATGAAGACACTGCCGATGCTTCCTATGTCGGGGGTTGCATTAACGGAAATGCAGCCAATTTGGGTTCCAGTGCCTCCGGTTCCCTGGCCGTAGATGATGAGGAAAGTAGTTGAGAATGTCGTAAGAGAGAAACTAGAATTGAATGGCTCGGACATGGTGAACGAGGGAAGATTTCTAGGAAAGGAGCTGCTGCAGAATGAGAGTCTCTGTTAGCAATATAGGGCATATTTAATGTATCCAGAAAGCGGACTGGGCTGTTGAACCTCACCTCTCCGATGCGTCAAAGACCGGACCAAGCGGACACGAGCCTGTTTCCAAGCGAGAGCAGAAAGAGGAGGCGTTGCGATAGGGACGATAGTTGAGCACGTTGATGTTTGTCTTCAGATTGGTAATATTGCCGTTGTTATACTGGTTGGCTATCTTTCCAGTAGTCCACGAATCATCTTGCCACCTTGAGTCGTCCCAAGCCGGGAGGCTTTCGGCTGGATTTGAAGAGCCGGAGACATTTCCGTAGACGGTCATTGTAAAGACATGATCTGAGCTGGCCGTATCAAAGCTAGCATTAACATACAGAGGCGTGAATTGTATGCCTCCGGAGTTTTTATAACTACTGGACAGACAGTCTGAGAAGGTCATCCGTACGGCGCGCGCCGGAGTCGCAAACAAGGCCAGAGAGGCCAAGCCAAGCGTGCGAAGAAGCATCTTGGAGATAGGGGAAGCGGAGGTAGAGGCGGAGGATCGGCACAGAGCAGCGGAGAGGAAGGAGGCGCGTCTCGAAGGCAAGGATCTCGAAATCGTATTAGGAAAACGGAATCGAAAGTCGAGGACGGCGGATGGCGCTCGCCATCGGCATCTTGGACTTTCGATTCAAGATGGAGGCTGAGGTTGGCGCCTAAAGATCGGACAAGGCTGACAAAAGAGACAGGCTGCGGGAGGAGATCAAGGAACGTCAAAAGAGTCAGAAAAGTAGGAGAAGGAGAAAAAGAAAAAGGCACAGAAATTTCTGCCCAGGCCTCAATTAGCTAAAGATGCCAGGCACCCGAAAAAGATAGATGTTACAAAAGGATCTGTTAGGAGGAGTAGAGCCAGATGCAAGGCAAGGCAACTACTACATAAGTTCTTGAACAACAAGCAGCTGCACTTTTCTTTGCTTTTCCGGTTTTTTCTTTTGTCACGTCTTTGTCGTATTTTACCAAGCACAGTCTGGATTCGGCTGTTGCTTGATGAAAAAAAAAAAAAAAAAAAAAAAAAAAAAAGAAAAAAAA
>JAZBQP010000359.1:0-23252 GCA_038407015.1 Ceratocystis ficicola | reverse complement strand
TGGGTGTGTGGGTGTGGAGTGTGGTGGTGGGGGGGGGGAGAAGGAAGATCGAGAAGGGCTGTTGTGTGTTGTAGTGGTTGACAGCAAAAAAAACAAGTCAACAGGTTGGAATTGGAATTGGATGCGACTTGGTTTCGACAAGGTACAATAGACAACGAGACTAGGACGAGACGAGGCTGAAGGTGTCAGTGAGGCAGGGCGGGTTGGCTGGCTGGCTGGCCTTGTTGGATTTAAGAGGAAGGGGAGAGGGGACAACAGCGCAAGTGAGGGAGCAAGAGAGAGAGCGAGAGCCAGAACGAGAGAAGAGAAAAAGCTTCAAAAACGGCAAGCCACTGGAAACACCTTGGCAAGCTCAATTATGTTAAGGAACGGGCGTGCAGCAATTAACTGATCAAGAGAAGAACAAGACACACAGCAAAAGAGGCAGTCAAGGTAAGTCGTTGTGAAATGGCCGAGGATGGAAATGAATACAAGAGAATAATTTAGCGACTCGAAGGAATGACGGGCACGGAGCAGCAAATGAAGACTAGGAAAAGAAGTCGGAAAGAAACAAAAAAAGCGAAGCATGGACATGAACAAAAAAAAAAAAAAAAGCACAGCTTCCAGTGAGGCGAAACAAAAATAGCCAAGCAACCAAAAACAAGGCAGAGGAGAAGAGGCGCTCTGCTGATTGGAAGTCGACGAAACTAGCCAATAGGAGGGTGGCAATGGCAGAAGAAAGAGAGGGGTGGACAAAAGCGGCAGGACAGGCTAGAAGGCAACCGTTGTGCTAGGGTTTAGGGTTTGGGATTGCGACGCAGAGAACGGCAGGGAGAGACAGTAGCACACTGACAGGTAGGTGGTAAAATATGGGGCCAAAAAACATAATAGCAAGTGGCGAAAGCTTACTTTCGTCCTATATAATTCACTGTTTTGGTCCAAAAGCATTGCCCTGGGTGGGCGAAACAAACAAAACAAAGAGCTCCGCACAGCTCCAGCACTCAAGCTCTAAATCGAGAACTTGGTTTGTGCGCTTTGACGGCTGGCTGGTGAAGTGCCGGTTGCCAACAGCAAGTAGGGGCTCAGGGGCTGCAGTGAGCCTGCCACAGCACAATGGGAATAGCAGGTGACGGCGAAGAGGCGCAATAACTACTGGAAGGCGGTTGAAGCCCATGACCAATATCATAGGCTTACAATCTCAGGTAGAATCACAGGTCAAACAGTCAATAGAGCTGGCGGCTGTTGACACCTGTCTCAACGTCTAGCAAATACTCGTGACAGCTGGCAGCAATTCAAAGCAAAGCAAGTGCTTGCTCCCCAAAAGTCTGCTCTCTCAACCGTCTGGCTAGATATTGGCATGTCGGGCCTGACTTAGCTGCTTCTTATATGTCGAGATGTCTTCGTCTGTGCCGCCACACTCACCTCATGAGGATGCGCCATCTATCCTGGATGAGCGCGAGTCTAAAGGCTTGTCCTTACCACGCTTTGGCACTGAATATCACTCGGCTCCCGATAGAGGGGCTCCAAGCTACACTATCCAGCCGCGGAGGTTTGGGGCGGTTGAGGTGCCTATGGTTGTGCTCAACATCGAACGAGCACGGGGTGCCTTTGGCCGCACGCCTTCATTCCCAGATGTAAGGCCTATGTGCCATTGAGATGAAGCATCTAGGTTATATGCGTGAGACGGGGACTAACAAAAGGACTACTAGATCTTGGAACCCAACAGAAACTCTCTCCGGCTTTACCTGAATCCTGATAGCCCATATATACCGCCTGTCCTATCACACAACGCCTCCACCCACAATGTTCTATTAAAAGTCACAGTTCCAAAGCGGACAGGTCGCAAACGAAGGCGAGGGACTGATGGGCCTTTTGAGGATGCTGGGCAGGCTGTAGAAGACAACCTGCCTGAGGCCACAGGGAACAACCGCTCTTATGGCCGCCTAGATCACCCGAAAACTCTGAGAAGACGACTTCAAGATAACGCTGGCAGTTATCATGTTGAGGCTGTAGGCATGATAAGACACACACATAGATATAGGGGTCAGTATAGCGTGTGAAAAGCACTAGTAATGAATACGAGACTGACGACTTATAGGTCTGGCGGATTTTAGTTGGGAAGCCTCGCACTCCGACTTCACAAAGCGATTTTCCCAGGACATCTTAACAGGCGATAGTACGTGGTGTCTATCTTTTGAGTCTCCCGTTTTGTGTTTCTCACTAACCCCTCATGATAGTTAACAAGATCAAGAACTTTAAGTTCACGCCCGGCCTTGACCGCTCAACCAATGCTGACATCATTCCGCCTCCTACATTTACCCACATGACGCTGCCGTTCAACTACAACTATGAACAGAACCCCTACGTCCGAGCTGTTCGAGACGAGGGCGGCGAGGAACGAGTCATGAACATTACAGCAGCAGTTATGGTTGGCCATTTCGTCAAGCCTACAGTGGAAAACGTGCCCACGGCCCCCCGTATGCCACCTGATCTAACGGACCCCGTCATGGCCGACCTGATGCAGGATTTGGATGTTGCCTTTGCTGAACGGCCCATATGGACGCGCCGTTCACTACTCAACCGACTCGGCAAAAAGATCAAGACATGGAATGTGTTGAAAAAGTACATCTCCTACACTGCCTACCAATTCAAAGGCGGGCCTTTCAAGGATGCCGTCATTGCGTACGGTGTCGATCCTCGCAAAGACCCCAAATACCGCATCTACCAGACCATGTTCTTCAAGCTGCCCTTTGTGCACAGCGGGACTGACAAGAAAACATGGCATGCCATCCGCAAGGGCCAGCAGCTCGTTTATGTCGAAGACAGCTCCACCAGCCACATATTTGATGGCCAGACTTTCTACTCCAATGGAAAACTATGGCAAGTATGTGACATCACAGACCCAATGTTGGCACAAATGTTTGCCGATGCAGCCGTGCGGCCCACGTGCGATATTACAGGCAGCGGCTGGTTTCATCAGGGCTTATGGGCCAAGGCTAAGGCTGTCATGAAGTGCAAACTGCTTGCTATCCGCTTCAACCGTCAGCTTGACGCTGGTGCCTTTGAAATGATTCATGCTACACGTGATGAAACGCCTCCGCCTGGTAGCTACATCAGCATCAAACTCCCATCACTGAACCTAACGGAGGACGAGCTCAAGATCATGCGTGGCAGTCGTTACAAGAACAACACGCGCGTTGTACGCAATAAACAGAACATCACTGTCAAGAACAAGGCTGAGAAGGCCATCACCATGCCGGGCGAGGATGACGAGGAAGACGAGGAAGATGAAGGAGAGGACGAGGATGAGGGAGAGGATGAGGAAGAGGACAATGATGATGACGGCATGACGGCTGATAATAACTCGGTGTATGCGTCCCGCAGTTACAGAAATACGTCTGCCCAGGTGCACTACGGCCCTGGATCCAGCGGGCAGGCGATGGACATTGATACGGACATGGACATGCACCAATCGAGCGCCTATCACTCACCCCAGTCATATCCCTACCCCTATCCCCCCACAAACTATGCTGCGGATTATAGCCGTATGGGAAACCGGGCTGATCTGCACAATGAGGACGATCTCTATGACATCAACGACGAGGAAGAGTACAATGACGAAGATGACGACGAAGACGATGAGCAGGACGATGATGTGGGCGAAGGTGGTAGTGTGGATGGGGAGAGAGAAAACGCCCGAAGCAACTACAAAGACTTTGCTATGCAGATTGACCCTCGGCTATTCCACCCTAGGTCGCCTGACACGGAGGACTAACCAACACAACGACGACACGTGTATGCACTCCGTGGGCGGGAAGATTATCAGTGAGAACTAATTAAATATATATATTCTACTCAAAAATAGGGGGTATGGAACTCGGGAAAGGAAAAGCAAACAGTGAAAGAGACACAAGAGACTAAGAGAAAAACGCCAGCCAAACCCTAACAAGACGGGCGTTTAGATGCACATGTAAATCAACCCGAGCCTAAGTAACTCAACGCGAAGCAAGACAAACACCGACAAAGAGCAAGACTAATAGCAGTGAACTAAGAAGGAAATAACGAGATAGAAGAAAAAGAAAGGAGAGAATGGATCAACGAGTCACGTGCGCGATTAATAGGAGACACACACGTACATGAGCCCAGTATGCAGGGAAAACAAAGCAGTCATATCATCTAGAAATGACACAGAAGAAATGGAAGTGAAAGGTTAGGGCAGGAGGGGGGGAATAGAATAAGTCTTTCTTCCAGATAAATAGTATAGCCAGCATGATGTCAAATCTGGACTGAAAGGTAACCAAAAGAAAGGAGAAGAAAAAGAAGAAGTTCCCGAGTATGTGAAGAAAGTAAAAAACCGAAGAATGACGATGCAAAAATAGATGTTGAATGATGATGAATATCTGCTTCGTCAAAGTGTAAAGATCTTTTGGTGCCCCAACGCCGGTGATTTGTGTATAGAAAAGAAAAATGGGATGCAAACAAGCAAAAAGCAAAAGAAAAAAGGCAAAAGTCTATAAGTGGTCGTGTCGTAGAAAGAAGGGAAATTTAGGGGAAAAGAGATAAAAAAAAAAAGAATGTTTTGCGCCAGGTCGTTATGAAGAAACGAGAGATGTATATGAAAACAAATTTTGATGAGCAGAAAGAAGCAGCTCTAATGCGCAATTGTTTCTTTCTCAGTCGTCGATCGAGGACTAGTTGCTGTGCTGTTGTTGCCGCTGCGTCCAAAGACCTTGCGCAAGCTCGATCGACTTTCTATTTGCGGAGATTCAGAAATGACAGTGATAGGCCGTATGTAGTTTAGACGTATGTGGCAAATAATGTTGGAGAAAAGAAACTGAGCGCCCTTGCGGTCCCACAGAGGCAAAAAACGGTAGCCGTTGTTGAGGTTAATCATTTTGACCATGTACACCGCAATAGGGGCGGTTTCCTTCGTCGGATAGCTGTTAGTATCAGGCGAGAGCTTGACGCTGAAACGGATGAAAACAAGCTCTTCGTGGCGCGTTGTGAGCTCAATATGGAAGGGCGTTTGGAAGCGAGGGTCGTAGCCATTGTCGCTAATAATGCGGGTGCGGTGCTTCTGGGTGGCAACCATGTCTTCCTTGACCAGATAGTCGGCATTGGTCTTATATCTAGGGTCGCTGGCATGAAATACTTCGATTTCCACATAGGGGTTCATGACACGAACACCAGGGGGGCAGATGAGCTGCTGGACTGAAATCACATTCAACGTCATGCTGATTTCCTTGCGCTCATGCTGGTTAGGCTTAGTAAGCGAGGCGGTCTCACGTTGGAGTAGAGAGGGCGGCTTTAGAACATATCCAGTCCCATCGTTGCCACCCGAGAACATGGCACGGTTGAGCTGCATACCGAGATCAAAGGTTTGCCAGTTGAGGGCAGCCATCTGTACACCGCGGCGCCAATAGACTATGGGGTCAAAATTGTTGGACGTAACTCGGAACTGGCTCGGATAGACACGCATGAGATAATTGCGGTTGTGCGTCTCCATAGCCCGCCCGAGATCCTCCGTGCGGCTACACTCATCAAAGCTGCCTTCCTTAAATGAGAAGATGTGGTTGAAAGCCTTGGCTTCGGGGGACTCGAAGCCACGGAACTTCACACCAGTGCAATAGACTCCCAAATCGCCTAAAACCTTGACAGTTTTGTTTTCAGTGCTGGTTTCCGAAGAGCTGTCTGACTCATGGGATAAGGGGTAGTACGATCCAGTGTCTAGACCACGGCCAAACATGGGCATTGTCTTGGACCGGCCAACAGGCTGAAGAATAGGGCTGGGCGGCATCGAGTGTGACGGGGTCATGGTTATCTCGCCAAGAGGGTGGGAGGGGGAGCTGGAGGTCAGACTGTTACCGCGCCGTCGCATCTTGTTATCAGTTCCCTGCCGATGATCGTCTTTGACAACAGGCTTTTTAACCTTGATGATGATACGACCCATGAGCTCTTCAGGGGAGGGAAGTGTGTGGGACACTGGATCAAGAGGCTCAGTAACAAGGAGGGCGCCAAAAACATCTTTCATTATTTGGACCATGCGAGCTTGCTGAGCAGGGTTTGTGTGTACCTCAAGCGAGATCCAGAGCGGGTACGGGGAAGCGTAAAACGCCCACTTGTTAATACTAGTGATGCAGCTTTCAAAGGGGACAGCAGAAGTCAGTGTGCGGCCATGAAGCACCTGGGGGGTTCCGTTAGGGCCATCCCAGCAGTCAATCTCTACGCAGCGGCAGCCTCTAATCAGGGCGGAGATGTACCCTTCAACGCTAGAGGAGCCTGCAATTTGACGACCGAGCAGATATGTATTGTGCGAGCTAGAGATGAAGTAGCGATTCATAGGCTGGTCCATTTTAGTAGGTTCAGACTTTTTCAGGGTAACGTTGTGTTTGGAGCGCAGGAAGTTATACATGCTGATTTCCGTGAAGCGCAAGCTGTTTTGGCGAGTGGTGGCATATGTCTTGAAAACCCCGTTCCAGTATTTCTCGAATGGGCCATCAACCCTCTCGCGCTGGCAGTTGCGGAGAAAATCAAAAAACTCTGGTCTGGTCATCCCAAGCTTTTGTTTTTCCTGATCTTTGATCACCTCGCGGTAGATGTAGCTGACTGGGTTTTGCGTGCGGATGAGGTCTAAGAGTTCCCGGAATTGGTGGTAGGTTATGCTAGCTGCCTTTTCAGTGTCGCAAAGCTCGAAGTAGACAAATAGCTGGCGGCGAGGTAGATGGATGTGCAGCACGCGGCAGAGCTTCTCAATGTTGTCGAAGGGCAGGGCAAAAGCATCGAGCTCCTTTTTTTCAGTAACCCCGAGGGAGGCAGCCTCCTTTATCCAGATATCGGCAACAGCACGCTCGTTGAACGACATCAATAAAACCATGTCCTGCTCACGGTGGCGCATAATTGAGGCAAGTGTTAGGGCCCACTGCTTTAGTACCTTTGCATCTTGGAGAACCATGTGGATGATTTTAGTTCTAGACTTTTCCATTGAGCAAATCAGTGTCAACCACACATCAGCATCTGCAGGCGTAGCACCAAGCTCGGTGCGATACTGGTCCGTGTCGGAGCCATAGCGGACTTGGTTAATATTGTCGATGGGGATGACCCTACGCTTCAACCCATCATCTCCCACGTATATAATGGTGCCTGATTGGGGGTCGGCAGAAAAGGATACCTGCTTGCGTCTCTTTTTGGATACTTTGAACGCAGAGACACCGGCAACGATATGCCGGGGATAAACAGAAGAGAACTTGGAAGGTTCACCGGAGTTTTCGTAAATCGCCTCAGGATCGGAAATAGAGTCCTCGGTGTCACTGGGGTAGCTACTATCTTTATCGGTGACGCTGCGGTTTAGGTGAGGCGAACTAGCACGACCACTGGCGTTGCGAGCCAGGGCGGGGCCAAGACTCGTTTCCCTGCTAGATGCTGGAACGGACGAGTTGCGGTGGCGAAAGGTTTTGGTACGACTTGAGAAGCGACGCATAAGCTTGTTTTGCTCGGGCGGTGGCTGATTCCAGGCAGGACAATTGGCAATGGAAACTCCGGAGGAGTAGGGAGGACAGGTCTGGTAAGAAGAGCAGGGCGGTGGGGCCTGAATTCGGGTTGCAGAGGAGCTCGATGATGCAGCAGAAGAGGTAGTTGACGCCACGGGTGTTAGCGAAGCCAAAGAAGGCGGCGAGGGCTTCGGGCTAGACACCGGCGAGTGGCCATTTAGACGCGGAGCTTCTGAAAGGGGCAAAATAGAGGGCACATCCTTCTCCTCAGTGCAGACAGCAGGCTTTATCTCTGGCGAAGTTGATGGGGAGCTGTCGCATGACGTATTTGTGGTGAATGAAGACGTAAAGGTAGACTCGGCTTGGGTGGAAGGCCGCGAGCTTGAAGCGCTTGAAGGCACTAGGACCAGTCCTAAGTGCGGCAGTGAAGGGGGTATTGAATCTGAGAGCATTGTGAAGGTAAGGGAAGGCGGATAGATTAGAAGTGATATTTTGGTAGGCACGGCTCGCAGAGCTGAAGACTACAAAGGAAGGGATTTGCTAGAAGTAAAAGAAAAAATGAATGCGTTCAGGCTGTTATAAATGGCGTGGCATCATGTGAGAGTTAAGAAAGGGCAATGAAGGACAGTGAGGGAGGGGGAGGGGGGTGGACTGAGGTGTAGAAGACCGCAAAGGATAGAGAAGAAAGAAAAGCAGAAGGCGCCGGGATTGGGATGAGTTGCTAGATTCCTGGTATACAGATTATGGGGAGGCGTAGTTGTAGCCGGGTTTCCAGGCGAATGGTAAGGTAATAATAACTGTGTATGCTTGACGAATGCCGGCTATGACGGAACGATGACGATCAAGTCGATGCAGCACCTCGAGATTGGCGGTGAGATGGATGCATAGAGGTGTTGGGTTGTTTCCTTTTCTCGCGATATGGTGTATATATAAGGGAGAAGAAGATGGATAGCAGGAGAGAGAAGGAGGAGAATGAAGAAAGGGCGAGATAGTCGTCAAGACTTGATGCTACCGGTGGTACTGAAGTGCGAAAGTGACGAAAGAAATCCTTCAGCGCGCGCCTGTCATAGCAGCTGAAAAGAGAGAAAAAAGAAGAAGAACGAGAACAAACGAACAAACAAGACCAAAGGGAAAGAAAATGGAAGGGAAGAAGGGAAAATAGAGCGATATGATCCGTGGGAAAGGTTAAAGGGTCGTTGAGGAGGAAAAAAAAAATATAGAAAACAGGATCAGGCCTGTTGTCTTATACGAATGCGTCACGAAGGTGATACACAAACAAGCACAAGGAGCGTGAAAGAATGAAGAAAGGCTCTAGTCAAAACGCAATAACAGCCCGGCAAGAGAAAGGCAGCAAATATAAATCCGTCTGTAGGAAGGGAAAAGCCGAGCAACAAGAAAGAGGTGTGAGGATAGGCTAGGTCAGGCCAGAGGAAAAAGAGAAAATCAAAAAGCCCACGACAGGCGACCAAGACAAGGGGGGGGAGGGGGAAGAAAAGAAGAAGAGAGAAGAAAAAAGGTAAAATAAAAAAAGAAAAGAAAAGTAGGGCCAATATAGGGGAAGACTTTTTTCCTGCTCCGAAGAAGTTGCTTGTCTGAGCTTAGCCTAGCATACAGCAAAAAGTAATGCTAACTTGTTTATGGAAGTGAGCTCTAATAAAGGTGGCAAAGACGAGACGTGGTTAGGTTAGGTGGCCCAGGTGAAACGAACAGGCAGGAACCCTGATGACGGACAGAGCAAGCCAGAAAGGCCAGGCAAGCAAGGGCGCAGAGCAGAGCAAAACAAAAGGGCGGCAAGGCGAAAGGAAAGAAATAAAGAGGAAGAAAAAAGAGACGGAGCGTGGGAGAGCACACAAGCCTCAAATATCCACAGGCACAACCAGATGCAAACGAGATGGAAAGGCTTCGAAACGGATCGAACAAGAAGATAGTGAAAATGATAAAAATGATAAGGCGGGTTCTGATGTGTGGAAAGAGCAGTTGCTGAACTCTATATATACATGTAGAAATGCACAGTAATTCGAATGTGCACCCATGGGCAAGTGCAAACGCAAGTCCATGCGATATGGACGCAACTGCTATGACTTCGCTTTCCTCTGCTTAGCGTCAACGCCAACTCCCAGGGAAAGAGGAAAATGTGGGCATTAAACAGGAATTAAAAGAATGCAGTAAGGCAACTACTGCTCTCATCACTCTACATCTTGTCTTGTCTTCATGTACATAGGCAAGGCGAGTGGTACAGAGAAAATTGCAATTGCCAGGGAAGGAGACGAAAAAAGAAAAAAAAAAAAAAAAAAAAAAGAGATAAATCATGCCGGGTTTATTGTTTGCAATTTCAGTGCAAGTGGCCGTGGCCCCATTGGCATCACATTCGCCGTATTTCTCTGGCAAAATATAAACAGCGAAAAAAAAAGGTACAACAGGTTGCCAATGTCTCACTGTCAGCCCAAGGCTGCAGAGGAAAGCTTCAAGAAACAAAGGAGCTAAGGAAACGGCGGCGGGAGGACAAGGCGGGCGGGCATAGGCCAAAAAACAGCAAAGGGGGGGAGAGAGAGGGAAGAGTCAACAAGAAAGGGGAGCTCTTGTACTGTACACACTTCACGCTGCTTCTTTGCCTGCTTTTCCTGGCCCCTCTGCCCACAGACAGAAAGAGACAACAAGCCAGCCAGCCCACAGACGCATACACAGACAGCATAATTGTGTGCAAACGGCATGGCAAAGGTAACCAGTGACTGAGCGACTTTACGGCTTTACGACTCTGTTCTAGCCTGCTTTCCAGCGCGTAAACTACATCCGTGTTCATGTCTCCTGGGGAAACGCCCACAATGTGCTCAACGAGCCCAGTTCCGGCTCCTGAGCCCAGCGGCTACAGATCACGCACTGCAAGCTCTGTGTGTATCAAACCCGCACAAAGAGCTTACAGCACTGCACTTTTTTTTCCTGTAGTCGGTGGGAAGAGCAAGGTTTAGTCAAAGTTCCGTCAAATATATGATGATACCAGGGGGGGGAGGCAGAAACTTGGAGGGGGGTGGAAATAAGGGCCATGCACGGAGTGGGCGTCAAAAAAAGGGGTGTAGATATTCATGCTTGGCCAGGTAACTGATGAGTGACAGTAAGGTTGATGCAGCGGCGCGACATGCGCAAGACAGAAAGCGGCAGAGAGACACCGACGGGAATACGCAGCGAAACAATGACCCTCTATCGAAGCTCTGCCTGCTCCGGCTCCCATCTCCAGACGACATCACACTATAGCTCGCTGGAAACCGTCTCCCCCCACTGAGGCTCCCCTGTAGCAGCTCCGGCAACTCAAGAAATACAGGGGACATCAGAGCGAGGCAACATTACCGATACAGGGGCCCGTCTCCCAGCGGCATTCGAGTTCTCCAAATTCTGAAGGGTAGGGGGAAGCCCCCTTCTTCCCTAGTTGGCTTTTTTTCTTGTTTTCTTTTCTCAGGTTGTTGTCTCATTCTTCTTTGAATTTTCTGCGAATTTTCCCCATTTGTTCTGGGCCGGCAGTAGTGGCCTAATAGGCCCAAAGGAGGCTAGCAAAGCCGTGATCTCATGTTCTATGGCCCTTTCTCCATAGGGCACATCGCATGCCGCATATTCTGCCTTCTGCAAGTTCGAGAATTGCATCCCTCACTCTTCGTGCATCGCCCGTCATCGAGGCCGCAAGTGGACGGGCCATGTCACCAAGATGGAAGACCTGGAAAACACACGACCCCATCTTTGCGTATTCGGTATGCCGACGGGTTAATACATGTCACCCCATATCACATGCTCTACAAATAAACCAAAACACCAACAAACAGAGTCTAGTGACTAAACATCTGGCTACTTAGACCAGCCAGAAATCACGAAGGCTCACACCACACACCACCCCCCCCCCCCTCAATCCCATAGCCACAACCCACGACACAACCAAGTCATGTTAATTAATGCGGGAACGTGAGCTTTGGGGACTTGGACTCGGCCTTCCATCCGAATAAAAAGAAACAGTAAGGGAAAAAAAGCTTCATTCGTCATCCAAGACTGCGTCACGGACGTCCTGCTGCCACTAGGTGCTCTGAGGGTGTCAAGACCTGTAACACGGCAAAGTCCACCAAAGCTATATATATAAGACTTGGGCAGCAGGTGGCACACACCCTCCCCATCCACTATAGGCAAAAACCAAATCTTGCAGGTTTCTTGTTTGCCTGGCCGTGAAGAGGGGAAAAGAGGCCAGTGGAGCAGGTTTCAACCCAGAAGATCCAAGATTATCTCTTGTCTATGCCGATGGCTATTGTTGTCGTTGTTTTACATGTTAGTGTTTTGGCAGAATGCTATTTCTGGGTGTTTGCATGTTTGACATTCTAAAGGAATAGAACAGAAGAAACCTAGGGCTGGGTTCTTCAAGACTCACCTCATAATCAAGCTTAGTTAGTGCCTGCACACGTGTAATTGGCTCGTCTTGGCCACTATCAGTGTTGGCTCCCCTCCAGGCTCCTGATTTACTTTTTTTGGTCCATCATGTGACGTATTCAGCAGCAAAAGGATCAGGATCCTGAAAAGAATGGAAACATTGTAGAAACAGGTTTTTCTGCTGCAAGAAGTGAGGAAAGGTGGCGGCGACGACGGAGGGTGTGGGAGGCACGTGACAGTGCTCCGACCTGAGTTGCGCATGTGTACCCTAACCCTAGCACACATAGACACATGTTTCAAGGCCGAATTTCCGCACGGAACAAGCAGCTGTGCCTGTCTATCTCTCTGTCTCATACGCCTCCTGCGATGAGCCATCTACGGCTGACAGGAGAGAAAGACCGCCAAAAATAAACCAAGGGCATATCGATTTGCTCTGACGTGGAACAGCCATGCCTCAGCCCACACGCCTACTTGGTCTCATACAGCATCTGCGCTTTTACGCCTGAACGGCTTCTGCACGCTCTGCGCCTCGTTGATTTTGCTGTGCACGCACACTTCACAAGAAAGCAGAAACAGCCCCTCCCCAGTTGGGTTGACAAAGGGGGAAACAAGAAGATTATGGAGAAGAACGAGCACAGGTCTGAGCCCACTTGCACTCGCGGTCAAAGAACGGGGGGGCCTGAGTGTTGCATTTTGCACATACATCTATTGGTTTTTTCCTTTTTCTGCCTTCTTTTGTTCTTGTGTTCTTCTATTTTGCCGTCTGTGTGGTGGGCTTAACCTAATAAGGAAATCCTTAAAAAAGGCCAGAAAGGCGAATCAAAGTGCAAACATAAAGCTTGATGGCAGTAGGTGGGTTTGGCTTGGAGTCGGTGGCATATGTTGTCTTGCCCGCGCTCTTTGCCGTCTGTGTGTATGTCCGTCGACGTCACTATTATTGGGGGTATTATCAAGGTGATTAGCTGAGAGAAAAAGGGAGAAAGGAAAAGGAATTTCCCAACAACATACAAGAACAAAGAGAATATTTGGGCCGGACGGATCGACCTTGGTTCGGTGGGATGGGAAGAGGACCACAGCTGAGTGAGCCCACCAACCTGCGGTCTTTTTCTCGCTCGGTTTTTTGTTCGTTCTTTTCTTCTCTTCACCCTCTCAAACAGGAGCCATTGAAGCATCTAGCTCAGTTGATTAAAAAAGAGGAGGGAAAAAAAGTAAAAAAAAAAATCACCCAAAAGTCACAAAGGAAGATTATCCATGAACAATCTTGTTCCAAACCCTCGCTGTCGATCATTACAAGAAGTTCCGTTACAACGGAACCGCCCTTGTCCTTTATTTTCTTTTTGTTGGTTGTCTTCCCGTTCCTAAAACCGTGTTGCTGGTACGTTGAGCCAAACGAGGAAGAAGAAAAAGAAATAAAACAAGGGAAAAAAAGGCACAAGGGGGACGCCTGTGTTAGTTGATGGCGAAGGTTTTTTTTCTTTTTTTCCCCCCCTCCTCTCCTTAGTTCATAATAGGCCTACCCAAAGTGGATGAAACACCTACACGTCTTTGACAGCTACCAGCAAAGTTCCATGTTTTCCTCCTTTGCTGCCGAAAGACGCATCTCTCTGGCCCTGGTTTCCAGTGTTTTTGCTTGCCTTAAAACTCGCTTCCTTTCCCTCCCATAGTGACGGATGAATGGCCAAAGTGAAATACGGGCTCTCCTTTTTCACCACCACCCTTGCTGGAAGCGCCGTTCCAACAAATGACGTAATTGGTTGGTTGGAGAAAAGTAGTAGTTTGGACAAGCTGAAAAGGGTAAAGACAATACAAGCGAGGAGCGCAAAATAAACCACGACGACACGCATTGCTTGTGGGCTGCATTTGGCCTGAGTTTCTGTTTTCTGCTACTGCAGCATCTTGTCTTTTTCGTGGGAGGAAAAGAACGAAAAAAAAGCCATCAAAGTATCGTATAGGGAGATTTCAAAAGCTTCAAATCCCTGCCCATTTGAGCCAGCCATAGAGTTCGTAGGGGATATCAAGTCTCGAGATGGGGCGTTAATACACATGCATCCGAGTCCGCCTCGCGTCGCAGTTTATTTAAATATGCTTGAGGCAGCCTATCACCGACGGCCAGTCTCTTGGCCTCTTTGCACATGTGTACCTCCGTAAAGTTGCAACAAATGACACACAACGTAGTACGGCGGGGGGGGGGGGGGGGGGGGGGTAATTCTCTTGCCTCTCTTGGTCAGCTGTACACATGTACATGGACAGATATATGGTTACAGGCCTCCATGCATCTGGCTAGATAGTTGGCCGGTTAGATGTGTAAACAAACTGATCGCCAAGATTAGAGGAGGGGTTATTTGAAATGAGACGCCAAAAATCATACTTACATCAGACCACGGACAGTGAATAATTGCACACAAAGAGATCCAGTGTTACAGGCTTGTGGAATTCCAAAAAAAAACAGTTACGATAGCAACAGGCCACCAGACCGCTGTATATCTTGTATACAGGCACATTGTTTCCGTGCTTACTTTCTGTAACGCATGTATGCACACATACATGATTCGCTTTCCTGTCTTCAAGTTACCAGCCTGACTGACTCAGGCCAAAAGCAGGGCGAAGATAAAAAAAAAAAAATCGCCCAGTTTGAACAGAAATCATTTCTAAGCTCACCGGCTGCTGTTCCTCCGAGAAGAAAAAAGACTGGAGAAAGCCTTGTTGGCCCGATTCTGCCTCGAGTCCGAGTCTTCTTCCATTTATAACAGCGCCTTCCACTCGGCTTCAAGTAGCTGCCTTTTTTGCAGCCAGCTCAAATGGTAATTACCAAATGCTGTACCACTTTCAGCGATCCATGATAACCACTAGGCTGATTAATAGAGAAGTCAGCGACTTCACGTGAAGGTTTTACCAAATGCTCAAACTATGCAGCTTGCTACTACTATTACTTTTTTTAGTTTTTATTTTTTTGTAGGGTTAATACAGACCTTTGGCATGTTCTTTTTTGATGATGTGAACCGAAAAAGGGCACATCGCTTGGAATCCCGTTTTCTCTCTTCCTGCCCTATTATATAGCAATAGTTGTCCCGTCTGCCCCTCCCTCTTCTTTCTACCGCATACACTTTGGATCTGATGCTGTCATGGAGTTTCTACTGACGCACATTACCTGTTATTTGTGGGAGAAGAGGGCACTTTTACCCTGGTGCCATAAATATTTCGATGCTCCCCGTTTGCCTCATTCAGCACGTTGCTGGCAATATGAATGCATATGCATGCAACCAAGTATGTTATCTGGTATTCAGATATAAATATGCACATAGTGCATGCATTCTGTAAAGGAGGAGGGGTAAAGGTAGTGGGGAGGGGAGAGAGAGAGAGAGAGAGAGAGAGAGAGAGAGAGAGAGAGACGATGAGCAACAGGGACGAAAAGACCCTGCCCCAACATTAACAGCGGCCAGATCTTTGTCAAGGTCAAATTCTATGGTGCGTGTAGTTGAATTCTTCGTCAAGCGCGGCTTCACATGACCATTGATGCTCCAGGTCAGGGCCAAAAGCATGTTGTTGGTTTGCTAACTTCGATCTCTGCCCTACAATACAGCTCCTGCCATCTCTTTTCTCAAGTCCTTCATAGGCCCTAAAGTAGAAGGACTCTCGCTTTCTCTTGTCTCTTGGCCAAGGGGGCCGCTGGCTTCTTCTTTTCTCATCTTTGGATAGGCCCAATCAGGTAAACGGAAAGAAGAAGAGAAAAGACAGAAAAGCAGGCGAAGCGAGAAGGAACCAGTTCAACGCAAGACGGCCCAGTCCAGAAAGGGAAGAAGAGTAAACAAGATGTGGCAGAAAGAGGGAGACAGAGGGAGAAGCATACATGAACATATGCATATGTTGGTGCATATTGCACATACGCCGTGCAAGTCAGGCTGAAAACCCAGCTATTCAGGCAACAGAGAAAACTTCGCAGCTTTCGTGGAATTTGTTAGACAAAGTTCAAAGAGGTTCATAGTGTAGCTTTCTCACAGTCACACCGTCTTGTTGTCTCTATTTTCCCATATTTCTGTCAAGGGTTCCGATGAAAAGAGGAAGATAAAGTAGAGTAAAGTAGTCAAGGGGTAGTTGAACCTAGAATATTGCGCCATTGCTTAGCTGATATTAGACGCGAAGAACAGAGAGGGAGGCTAGGAACCAACAATATGAGCAGCAAAGAAGATAAACCCATACCGCGCGTTGTGTGCGTGTGCGTAGCTCCGTTGGCCGATAGGATGTCTTTCTGAACCTGTTCTTTGTCAAGTTTGGTTAGTTGCTTGCTTGATCTTCTTCTCGTCTCCTTTCTTTTCTCCTTCATCTCCTTCTCTCTTTCTTTCTTCCTCTCCCCCCCCCGCCAATTCTGTCTCGTCTATCTTTTCTCATCCCCAACCTTTCCCCCCCTTCAATAACGCCAATCTGGGGCCTTGTCCTCTTTCATTACCGTAGGGTGTGAACGCAGGCTAACCTTATGCTCTATCTATAACTAAGAAAATAAACAAAAGGACATCACGAGGACAAGATAAATTTCCTTTGGCACTTTTCTCTTTTCCCCTTTCTTCGTCAATATCGTCTCTTTCTATACCTCCTGTGGCTTTGCTTGTCTGCTATACGTTATCGTGCGATGTGGTATCTTTGGATTTCCCTGGTTGCAGATGAACCCTGACTCTATCTTCTCGCCCATCGCCGAATCCTAGAAAAGCCAAGGCAGATAGAGGACTTGTTATGTGTTCTCTGTTCATATTGTGGCATGTGCATTGTGAAACATCCTCTTCAACTTCATCGTTGCAACCTTGTTGTCAGGTAGTGAAGTCTACATCGTATTCAGGAAAAGAACATGCACTGAGCGGAACGAGACGTGGCATGAGCCTCGAGACTAGTCGGGCTGGCTTTTCTTAGATAGACAAGACAAATAGCATGACATATACCATTTGCCGACGGTTGCAGTACTGTGTCTATCTACATCTTGTTTGACATTAAAACACAACCCAGGGGCTATACAAGCAAGCACGCCCAAGGTAACACACAGCTTCCTAAGAAAGAGCAAACCGGATGACCTCCTGACATGTTCTGATTTAGGTATAGCATGACAAACATGTCTTTGGGGATGGCAGTTATCGTCGTCAAAAGGACAAGAGGGGCCACTGTGTGATGTAAACTTACATTTCTTTGCTGCCTATGGTCTGCACTACTAACCATAACCCACACTACTGCACAATGACATGATTGATCAGATGACTTTTCCTTTGGTTTCCGTTCCCATTTTGCGGTCTTGCCCACGTTGTTATTGCCATCCAACTTTACAGCCCGGTATAGTGTCCTTTCAAATGTCCACTTTGAGTTTGTCCACATCCAACCTAGTGTAGTTTACCCTCTCATATCACACCGCTAGTTTGTGGCCGTCTAACACACCCTAAGTTGCAAGGGTTGCTTGTTGTTAATCGCCTGGAAAGAGAAAATAAAAGCACATGGCTGGCTGGGCGATGGCCAAAGTGACCGGATAGAAGGAGCTCCCAAATGGAGAGAGTGTGAGAGAACGTCAATGTTTGTGTATGACCTCATCCTAGGGAGATGTGATCTATGGGTTTGTCATGCACCTTACCTGTTGAAACTGTCCAAAAAGGGGGGGAGGGCGGGAATGAGGACGGGCATTAACAACAAACGATCCAGCTTTAGCAGTATTTAGGTAATTGCATGCAACTACGTACAGCTGGTTATAGGCACGTATCACATTTCTGCTGTCGCCTCACTGCTTACCCCTCTCTATCTGTACATGTTTTTTAATAGTACTTCCCTTGTCTTTCATACAGGTTATCTTTTGTTTGCCCAGCGACGATCTTGAACCTGCCCAAACAAAATTAGCACATAAAAACAAGAAGTGCATGAATTGATGATCTACTCTGACCCAAAGTAGGCAACAGAACGGAACTTAGTCCTTTGTAAAAGCCCTAAGACTGATAACCCAAAGCGGTGAAAAAGTCAAAGAAGCAACCAAGCAAGTGTGAAACCTCATCCTTATATCAACCAACATCAGCAACGGCAGGAAGGAGCCCTAAAAGAAATCGGCAATTTCCTCAGGCTTTGCGAGTCCTCGGAGGCCCAATTAACCAATTCTAGCGAAAGTAGTTGCCAAGCCAAACAAGCAAAGAGGCGAACGGGGCGCAGACGTCTTGTTCTTTTGTTCTTTTGTTCTCTTTTTTTCCTTTAGAGTGGAGTTTTCGTGGCAGGTGTGAGCTTGGTTCCTTCCAAGACTCCCCTTTAGTAGAAACTCGGGGGTAATTGGTCGGCTGGGTCCCACTAATAAGGCCTATAGTGCGGGCTTCTGGTCCGGGGGGAGTTTAATAGGCTGGCAGGGGGAGCTTTGGTGTAAGTCGTGTGTGTGCTTAAATGCCTATGGTATCTCCTATAGAGCAGGTGTGTCTGTAATATTTGCCTGCTGGCTATCACATGCACAATACGGGCGGTTTTATACTATCAGCAAATGCGCAATAATCGGCCGTCTCGCCATGGTCTGTGGATTGCGAGGAATACCACATTTCAAGAATACGAGTGTTGTTCGTACATAAAACCAAGTAATTGCCACTTTGGTTCAGTAATAAGCATGTATGTATATACATGTGTCTATTTTTGCCTACTGTTATTCCCGTAGCCGCAACTGCAACTATATGTGCAGTGCAAGTTGCAAATGCAAGTGCAGTTTTACCCGGCTGCTTGTGCTTGCTACAGTGTTAGATTACACAGCAAGCCTTTCTCCCTCCCTCTCTCGCTTTCTCTCGCACCCTCCCTTTCTCCATTCTTTCACTCTGGCTTCCTCCTGTAGTGCAGGCTTGGTCCGGCAATTTCTTTGTCTCTCAGTGATACACACGTAAGATGCAGCTATAGGTGGGTTTTCAAGCGGGGCATTTCACATACGTAGAGCCTCGGCCTAGAAATTAACGCATCGTAAACCAGCGGCACAGAGCGGTTGGCGTTAACACTGTAGTATTGCCAGTGGCTACTTGCGTACTTTTGTCTCACTTGATCAAGTAAGAATAAGTGTGTGCGAGAGAGGCAGAGCGAGAGAATTTGTGTGATGGGAAGACTCCGATGTGCTGTCCTCTTACTACTTGCTGTCTTTTGCTGACTGTGTCTTTGCCTGGATTACTATACGAATGCTCAATGGCACACTTGCTCTCTCTATGATGCCACTAGCAAGGCAGTTTATAAGATTATAGCGCATTTATTCACCCGACCGTCTCTTTGCTCATTCTATTCTTAGCACATGTGCGAAGTAGCACATGCCTGGTCAAAGGTACTAATTAGGTACATGCTATCTATAATGTAAGCGTTTTATGGTGTGTGGTGTGTAGTAGTACCATTGTCTACCTACGCAATATACAACATGCAAGGTTGTTTTCTTTCTTAGTAGCCTCCTTCCTAATTTGGAAGTAGCTAGACTTACACGCAATATACAGGGCATAGGATATCATGGCGTGTGTTGTCGAGAGCTTGCTTGCTGCTCTTGATATGTAAAGACGGATAAATTAACCTCTGCTCCGTGTATGCATATTTCTAATCCAAAAGCTTTCTTACGGGCTGTTTCTTCGCCTGCTCTTGCGGGATTAGGTGGAATTGAAACTGGCCGTAGCCTAGCTTCCGCCTAGCTTAGCTTAGCTCGCAACACCTGAGTTCGCCTTCATTACTTGCTTCCGGTCTTGGTAGGCTGTTGAGACTGGCTAATTTAGCAGTCGGATGGGACAATGGCAATAGCACGGCCCTAAAATCGGCCTTATTGCTGATAGGACATGTGAAATGCATGCCTCTCATGGCGTCACGTATTGACTCACATAGACGACAGAGCAATGCGAGACAACACAAGACAACGCAAGACACGGACACAGCGGCCCGACGGTTTGAGTGTGTTTAGTGTTGGCACTATAGGGGCTTTCCTTCCCAATTCAAGCGATGCCTAGAAGCTCAATGAGACTGCTGCCGTGTCATGGCCAAGTAGCAAGATCGTCAGGAAGCTAAAAGGAGAATAACAGACGATCGCGGCCTTTCTTTTTCCGTGCAAACTGTCTACGAACGACTGTTTTAGTATAGCATGGAACAATGCCTCTCTGCCGCTCATGGCAGCAAGCCCTAAGCTCCTCGCTTGCCCAAAAGCCCGCCCCTCGTCTCATGTTAAATACGAGTACATAGATCTTGTCTCCCTCTTCCTCTCCCTTTCTTCCTCTCCCTTTCTTCCTCTCCCTCCCTCTCAGAAGGCGTTTTATCTTGGCAGGAGCGGGCTTTGTCTGGGAACAACTGTCTTGACACATCAGCTAGGAGTGAGCTAGCTTCTACCTTCATGCCAACAACCAGAACTCTGGCCTCAAAGGGGGTAAGCATGAAAGGAGGGTTAGTAGGGGTTTGACTTGGACTATTCTTGTTCAAGGTCCATGACTGTTCATTTGGCAAGCTTGTGTCATAGGCTCAATAACTTGATACAAAGTGGGTGTAGCACCCATTCCTCGAAATTCCTCACACAGGGCTGTTCGGTAGGGTATATCCTTGATGGTGGAACTCCCGAATGGAAGATCAACTTTAAGGGCTGAAGAAGGTCCCATGAACTCGGACAACTATACTGCCGTATTATTCTGTGCAGATCCAGGCTAATCGTGGACTTGGGCATGGCTCTTCAGATTGCCTTTTCATCTCGATTTATCCCTCCCCCCACACCAAAAGCCTTTTGCCGATGGCATAGTTCCGTGTAAAGATATTGCAAGGGGAGGTGGGGCGTCATTATGTCGTGAAAGGGAGCAAGGGGAGGGAGGGATTCGGGCCTCATTTCAAAGCAAAGGCGTTACATAGAAGCAAGAATAAACCCAAGGGCCATTCCCAAACAACAGCTTTTTCCTTCTTCTTTTTCCCGTTCTTTTTTAGTTCCCGCCCGCTCAATGCTCTGTGAATAGCACGAGATTCCACTTCAATCTGTATAATTGTTGACAAGGCAAAATATGTCCCTGTAGCTTGTTTCGGAGTTTGAACCCTGGTCCCTGTTCACTATAGAAGACGTTTCTTACGTCCTAGAAGAATCTCGCCCGGTAGACAAAACCCAGGAAGTCCGAATGGACAGGTGCAAGTAAACACTCCCGCCACAGTGGGAGGGCTATATGAACAAGCTGGCGTGCTATCGGCATGAGCTTGTCCCAGGGGCTCTGATATAGGTATGTGTAAGTATGTGTATAAGTGGAAAGGGGCCTCCTGAGACGTAGTGGTAAACAAGTTTGATTGGCTCCTCGTAAAAAGCAATTACTTCTTTAAAAAAGGAAGGCGGGCGATGGACTCGGCCTTGAGGACTCGAGATTTAGGGCTGTGATAGCTGCAACACGCCCCTCCTCCTAAAGAAAAAAAGGAGACTTTCCAACGTCGCTACTAAGCACAGACAAGTCACAAGAGAAATTTGCTGCCATCACTACCTACGTGGCTGTCAAATTATACCCACGCTCCCCATTGTGCCCTACTGTCAATGATCTGAGCTTCTATTTGCCCAGACTTCTTTAGGAAAGGCCTTGAGTTTCAAATAATACCAAAGCAAAGCAAAGCAAAGCAAAGCCCAAGTCCAAAAGCTAGCGAAAGCCAACGGGTAGGCAGGCAGACAAAGTTCTACAAACTAGGGGCAACCTCAAAAACCCGTAATAGGAGATTTAGGAGATTTTCCTTTCCAGCCAGCGCTCGAGCCTTGCTCCCAACCTTTTTGCCTCTGTTGCTTTCGCGACAGCCTTATAGCTTTACCGAATGGGCAGTAATTTCTATGATCGCCAGGATGTATACCACCATGACCTTTCGAGTGAATATCAGGCTGACGGAGTGGGATGGAGGACAGTGGTATTTACGACGCTCTTCATCTAGTTGCGGTCAAGGCTACGACTAAGGCTAAAGGGGTGTGGGTATGTAGGGGTAAGAAAATGGGTAAAACGACGAGGAAAGTAGATGGGGAAAAAAGGAATAGCTGGGGAAGAGCAGGGCAAAAAGTAGGTGGCTAATTTTGGGTGCCATGATGTTTCTTGTGTGGCTAGAACGTGAAAGAGGTCCTTCATGCCGCCTGATGGGGTAGTGTCCTTGTCGCTAAAGTGATTGCGTGATGAGCTGACCCTTGAGTTGACATCCTAGATTAACATTTTCAGCATGGAACGTCGATGGAGAGGGGAGGGGAGGGGAAGGGAGGGGAAGGGGCCGTACATGCACCCAGCAAAGGAGGTTTTGGGGGATTCTGTTTCCCCCTCTCTGTTTCTTTCGGGTTCTGTGCTTCTTTCTTCACCTCCTGCACCCTACCACTAAACAGAAAGACTTTTGCGGAAGCCTGGAACAATGAAAACAGATAAAGGATAGCAGGTATAGTAGTTGGTAAATGCGGCACTGCATGTTGGGACGTGGGCTTTAGGCATAGCCGGCCGGTCCAGCTAAGTTTTTGCCGTAACTATTTACCGCTTCTCTGTGTTACACGGATTGCCTAGTACAACGACTCTTCGTCCTGCTTGTGTGCTTTTCTGCTCATCCGCCACCTCCTAGGGACATTTTCCCTGTGCTGGACGGGGAGAAATGACAATCAAGGTAGCCCCCAATTAGCTCACATGCACGAGATAATGTGACCGGAAGTATTGTAGCACCGACACTTAAACGCTCTGGACTTAGGACCTGGGACTTCCCAACCCTGCCTTCTTGCTTCGCTCGCCCTGCATTGTTTGTTTTGTCTAGCCTTTTCGTTTCTAGTCTAGAGCAATGGCAGGCGTGGAAGTAAAAAGTATGGGCCGGAGTTAGTCTTGCGCATGGCCTGTGCCTCTTGCTTCTTCTCAATTCTCAAGCCCGAAGCAAATGAGGGCTCTAGAATCCCTATGGACTGCCTCGCTTGAGGCTGGGCTGAATTGTCCCAACCGCTAGGAACCTGGTAAAGATCAAGCTTAGGCCCGCGCCGCTTCCTTCGTTGTGCGTAACTTAGTGCCCATTCTCATTACTTTTCCCAATAGACTGGACTTGCTTTGCTGCCTGCTAGACTAAGCTAAGGCGATAGAGCCCTTCCCCCCTTTTTTGTACATTATAGGAAAGAATACGTTGGTATTATTTGGGAAGCCAGCAACCCTTCATCGAACGTGCTGCACTAGCCATGCGGTGGCCTTATTGCTACATCCGATGCCTCACCTATGTTGCTTCTTACACTGTTTGGCCGATAGTTGGCCTGTTCTCTCTTGGGCATCTTTTCTTTGTGCTTTGTTAATGCACACTGAAACACAGCACATGGACTAGGGATGCAGAGAGAGAGAGAGATAACAAAGCAGCAGGCAGCTATTCAGCTAGGCAAAGTGGAGGTGAGTTGATGTGGAAAGAATGAGAGGAGGGGGAGGAGGGGGGGGGGGGGGGGGCCCCTAA
>JAZBQP010000358.1:0-23256 GCA_038407015.1 Ceratocystis ficicola | reverse complement strand
GAGGTGGGGGGGGGGGGTGGAGTGGAGGGGGGGGGGGGTGAATAAACGCAAGAGCATAGAAATGATGCCCAGATACGTCGAATAGCAAGGGATGCTATTTCTTTTTCCCTTACCTTGGTAGCTGAGGAGGATTAACTACTGTTTTGTATTTGGTGTTTTGGTTCGAGAAATGCTCCAAAAAGAATTCTAGTTATATGTAGGCCGTTTCATGATACAAGTCAGGGACAAGTATTATTGCTGCACTACAGCGGCAGAAGGAGGTGTCCTTGGGCTGTGAATTGCCCAATGTGGCACATCAAAAGGGATACGCCGCAAAGACGGAAAAATAAAATAAGGGTTTTGCCCTGTATCGCTGCTGCTGAAAGCAAAAGGTCAATGTGCAGCGTGTGGTCGCCTGTGCTTGGCTTGATGCAAGTCGTCCTGATGCAACTCTAGCGGATTTGCAAAGATGGGAGGGGAGGATAGGGCGAGATGTTAGGCCGCTGCAAGGCGAGCAAACAGGGGTATGAGACCGGTCGTCTTCTTTGAGAGCTTGGGGAATGGACAGTAGCTTTGTTTGCAACGTGAGTTGTGTCAGGCATCGTTTGTTTTCTCTTTCAGGGAGCTGGGGGGAGACCGCATTTCCTTGGGTGTAATCTTGCATCTGCAAGGCTGTTGATAGGCTAGTTGGCGGACGAGAACTCCGATGCGGATAAGGCGTGCGAAAATTGGGAGAGTCGTTAGAGTAAGGGATCGGACAGAGCAACAGTCGGAGAATTGGGAGAGGAAGTCCTAGGTTCGACGGTTTAAGAAGTTAGCTAGTCTGATTTAGTGCTTGAAAAGTTGTAGATGTTAGCTAACAGGTACAAAAATCACAGGGATCAGCATACATAGCGTGGCGTAGATGAGCCGAGCAGTAAGAGGGGGGAGACAAGTTGAGGCAGAGAAAACATTCAGAAGTAGAAGCACCGGGTATTCCCAGGCAAATACTTGCGTGAATGGGTGGCCTGGCCAGCAACTAATTTGCCAAAAGGGCAAACCCGCAGTTGAGGCGCATAAGTTGCATGTGCTTGTCTGTAGTCGCATGTGGTTGTGCGATGGCTTACTCATGGCCGAAACACAATTCATTAGCAAGTCAATTACAGCATAAAATCTGCCTGTATGGGGGCGCAATGTAGGCGTGATCCTGTATTAGTTGGTCACAGGGATGAAGCAAGCGGGGTATTTAGGTGCCGACATATCAAGCCCCTAAATGAGAAGAATACATAAACGAGCTTGAACGGGGGGTAATCAGGTGAGAGACATTAGTAGGCAAGCGACTAGGGTAAGAGGTCAAGAGAGAACAAGAGAAAGAGAAGAACGCTCCTCGCCCAAGGGACCACGACGATGAGTCAAAAGAGAAGGACAAGGTGAATGAGAGAATCAGGGTTGATTGGCAGCATCAAAGGAAAGGATGCAACAATCGGGGCGAGGTCCAAATGCAAGGCTAACAAGCTGAATACCAACAGCAGCCAACAACATGCAAAGGGAAGGCGCGAAAACTCTGACATGCAGAGGCAACATAGAAGGTAGGAGCAAGCAAAAAAAGGGCATGCATCTAGCGAAATTTGAAAAGAACAGAGTGTCATGAGCAAAGAGATGCAGCTGGATTGAAAGCTGAGAAGGGGGATGCAGAATAAGATGATGGGTCGAATTTCAGCTGAGGCGGAGGAGCGTCCTCGAAGACAGCGACAATAGCCAAGCGCCGAGCACGGTAGCCGGGGCACGCCCTCTCTTTCTCCCTCCCATCTCACGGCCTCTTGATCTAGAGAACCTACAAAGAAGACTCGGTCTGCTGGGCCTACCTTGGGAAGTGCTATAGGCAAGCTAAAGTTAGCTTAAATCAAAAACTTGGTGCGTATATTATGCTCTGCTACGCTCTCCACCATCAAACGACGTTGCTTTGCTAGCAGAAGTTTGTGCGCCCAGAAATACAGTGCATATATCCTCATCACAGGGATTGAATCGCACAGTACGCAGCAGCTCATGCTATGTCAGCAATGGACACACGGGCACCGGAAAGTAAGCATGTGGCCATCATGTGTGGGACACTGTAGACTCGCCCTAGGAAAGAGATAGCCCGAATCCCCGTGCCATGGCTCATGATATGCTCTCTTTATGGCCTGAAGGCGGGCCCTTCCACCAAATACAAGCATCGCTATTGCTGAGCACACATCACCTTGATATCCAACTTCCGGCTTGGTTTCAGTCCCTGTTCACTGTTGCCTTTGCGTATTGTTCCTCCGCTGCTGGATTCCCCAACTGAGCTGCAACAATGATCCGACTTCAACTCAGCAAGGGCAATAGCCAGCTTCCTCTCTCCCCCCTTCTTTAAATTGCTACGGACAAGCACGCCGCGGAGGAGCTCAAAGCTGATTGCAAGAAGGGTCTTCCTGGTCCTGCGGGAGACTACGCTGTAGTTCCTCAGTTCCGCTTCGCCTGGCTCCACACATTGTCGATAGGTTATCCCTGGAGACTCAAAGATCCCTCCAATCAGTTTCTCGTTTTCCCTACATCTCTGTATTCTTCCGATTTGATGATCCCTGTCGTGGACTCTCAAGTTGAAAGTGCTGTTAGATGGTTGGCTAGAGAGGGACAAGGGAGGAAGGCTCATGCTTGGCCTCAGAAACAAAATCACATGGGGCAGACACCCCACAGCACGCAGATGTTGGCTGTGGAATTGTGAAATATGTGGCTGATTAAGGCTTCCTGGAGCACACGCTATTGAGGAAGTTGTTGCGAGCACCTTGCTGCATTAGTGCGGAGTAGCAAAGTACATGGTAGCCACCAGCATTAGATGTCAATCTCCACCCACACCCGGCCACATTGGCTTGGAATCTCCAAAGCATCAATCAGTAATCAGGTCGGCCCTGCACCGTACGGCACCCTATTCTTGAGGGATGCTCTTGAGGACCAGCCCCTCTTTCTCTTGGAGGAATCTCATACGACTATTTGTTGTCGTTGGTCTACGCCCTGCTTCTTGCTTGCCGGGTGTATGCCTGCAAATCAAGCTGCAGTTTTGTCTAGTATTTCCATCATGCAGATACTGTGGAGAAATACATTCCCGTTGGCCGAAAAAGGATGGGGGAGAACAGATCCATGTGCGTATGCATACATACATGTGAACCAAGGCAGCAGCGGCCAAGATCATGGTCAGGTCAACTCGGCAGGAGACAGATAGACCCAATGTTGTTTCAGTGGCGTCAAAGGAGAAACCAGGCCTTTGAGGGTTAACTGGCACTACCCTGTGAGGCTTTTCGTAGTTTTGAGAGTGCATATGTCCCATGCACGTGACCTACAGTGTGTGTAAGACAGCTGGTTAAAGGGGACGGAAGGACTACGGCCGTGAGTGGCAGCAACCGAAAAAGGGAAGCCATGCATAAGCAAGAAACACTATGCAGTATGTTTTTTATGCTAGTAGTGGCGTGTAGCATCTAGGAATGCTTGCTTGTATGTGTTGTCATTTCTTGTCTTGCACCATACGAGACGTGGATGTAATGAGATAGCTCAGAGGACACGCAGCGTGAGGTGAGGAATGGCTAGACTCATGGGCTTTGAGGAGAGGCACCAAGAGACTTTTTGTTATTGCCAGTCCCATTTATTTATGATCTGAGTTTCCTTTGCTGCGCACCTGTCATGTCATATTCTACCCCCCTCTCCCCTTGGAGACTACTCACGCGGATACATGCGGCCGTATACATCATCCTATTTATTTCATGTGCTCCTGTTGATGTTAGCTATTTCATGGAACATTGGCTAGAACATTGTCATAAAGCCTTCCGTGCAGACGCGGCTCACCCTAAGCCCTTTATCAAAAAAAAAATCCTGCTGTGAGTTGGTTGTTGTGCAGGACTTTTCGATTATGCCCGAGGATTCCAGACCCTGCCCTGCCATTAGAAAGCTGTAGCTGGATAGGTTGGGGGGAGGTAGGCCAAAAGAAAGGAAAGAAGGCAAGGCTTAAGGACTCGGAGAGACCGAGGCGGAAGACCCCCCAATGCAGAGCAAGGAAGGCAAGGAGGGAGCTCCGTGACGTTGACATTGACGTTGACTGCCTTCCTGTGGTACATCCAGGCGACAGTAGACGCACAGATCAGGGCAGCTGGATAGCATTAACCACATGTGGAGACACGCCATGCTAAAACTAATTTTTCATAGGGCAAGAATGCGATGGATAGGGCTCAAAGCCAAGTAAATGCCGAGGTGATGGTTGACAGGCATTGAGGGGATGGAGGAGGGGGAAGGGGGGGGAGAAAGCATGTGCTTCAAATGATTTTGGCTGCAGAAATTTGGGTTATTTTTAGGGTAGGAGATGCAAATGGATGGGGAGAGAGCGACTCTAGCTGTCTTTTTTGTCTGGCTTTTAACCTCATGTTCAACCTTGGCTGCTGTATTGTTCTTAGGGGGCTTTCGGGCTGGCGGCTTCTCGGGCAGCTATCAAAAGGCTTATGAACATCCTCGGCCTTATTGTCCCCAGTGAGGGCAACTAGTGAGCTAGGCACAGCTCCTTTCAACAGAACTGAGGCGGCCTCTAATGGCAGGTGGCCTTTTCCTATTCTTGTGTGAAATTTTGCGATTCAAGAGTAAGTAAAATAGGCATGCTCCGAGCAAGGATTGGCTGCCCCGCCAGCGTATAGATGTGTGTAGAGGCTAATTAATAGCCATGGGCCTGTCGCTATTGGCTTACATGGAGCTATGGGACATCATAGAAACACCACACAGCCAGTCCAGGGAGCCTCGGGCTTTTGTTGTGGAGGAAAAAAAGAAAGAAAGCCCGGTTGGCATTACGAAACTAAGCTAGCTGGTGACGGGCTAGAAGAGAAAGAAAGACCTAGCAAGGTTCAGGGGTTTCGGCGTGACAAACTTGTCCAGGGCCTAGTATCAAGCTTAGTAGTGGCAAAAGACTTGATGACCACGGGGGATGACAAAAGCAACAGGACAGGCAGAAAATAATAAGAAGGACTAGTATGCGACTCAGTCTGTATCCATGCGCACACGGCCGTAGCTAAGGGATATACGACTCTCACACATCGAACATGGAAACATGCCTCTATTGAGACAATGTGGGGAGAGAAATCGTTCAGCTGGCTCCGCCAGAACAAAGGAAGTAAGATCAGGGTGGAGATTGGAGAGAAGGAAACCACGAAAGGAAGAAAGGAAGAAAGAACGAGAGAAAAAGAGCATACAAGCAAAGAAGAAAAGAGGATTTCTAGACTCCCAATTGCGCTCTATTTTCCATGCAGCTAGTTTCTGACTATCTATGAGGGAGGAGGTAGTTGCTTTTTTAGATTGATAACTATACATTAAGCAGTTGCCTTCCCGTTTTCCCGCCCAAAAGGCGAAGCAAGAGTGGAAGGCAGGAGATGGACAGGCAGGGAAGGAAGTGAGCTATTAACTAGAAGGGGGATCAATAGTTGCCTTTTGAGACATTGACTCGGGACGAACTGGGGGTATAGAGGCACGACAGAAGGCAGGAACGTGTCAAAAACGAAGAAGCATCGACAACTCATGACCTTGCGACAGTTGCCAATGACAGCCAGTCAGTCATCCGATGATTGCGGCAAGTACCAAGTGTAGCACCGGATAATCTGGAAGGGTGCTTCTGTATTACAGCAGATGCTAGCAGGCAAGCTAAGGCTTAAGGCATTGGCTTAGTTGTACGACCCTGTGTATTCCCGCCGCACTTTGAGCTAGCTAGCTATCTTCTGAACCACGAAAACTTGGCCTGGCAAGGATGCTGAGATGCTCAAACCCGTCCATAGCCCCCCCTCTCCCATGAACTGAAGCACAGACGACGTAGGAGTCTCGCTGCCACCTTGTGTTGCAAGCCGTTTGTTTGCGTGTAGCAAGGCAAGCCCACGAGATTTTGAGCAAGGAGGGGAAGGAGGACAGGACATAAAACGAGGAGCTACAAAAATGCTCGAGGGGGCAGGACAACACCTGCAGGAGGTGGACGAAGTACACAAACAGCAAGGCGTACAGCATCAAAAAGGGCCAAGGGAATCAAAAGACCACGGGAACGAACAAAAGGAAAGAAGACGGGAAAATAAATGAAAAAAAAAACAGCCCAGAACTCGACAACCCAA
This sequence comes from Ceratocystis ficicola, assembly GCA_038407015.1. Taxonomy (NCBI): domain Eukaryota; kingdom Fungi; phylum Ascomycota; class Sordariomycetes; order Microascales; family Ceratocystidaceae; genus Ceratocystis; species Ceratocystis ficicola. Next base: position 17,155 of record JAZBQP010000358.1, on the reverse strand, counting down.
CTTAGCAACAGCCTTTGCGCGGGAGCTAACGAACGTACAAAGGCGCTCAGAGTTCGGAGTGCAAGTTGAGGCTGAGTGTCTTGATGGCATCCTTTTTTTTCACTTTTTCCTCTGTTCTTTTCCTCCTTTTTCTTCTGCTTCTTCTCTCTTTTTATCCTTGTGTTTCGTCTGATTTGATCTTTTATTTGGCCTGGAAGTCACTTCTGTTTTCTCTTGATTTTATTTCTCATTTATCTTTGAGCAGCAACAAGAACGCCACTTGCTGCACTCCCCCTCCCTTTTTCACATATACCACTCTGCTTTCTTGTCCCTTTTCCTTTCTTTTCCTTTCCTGCATTGCCTGTATTGGCGTAGCTTAAATTGGGGGTTAAACAGTTTTACAGTTTTGCTTTTGATCTTTTTTAGGCTGTATTGTTGTTTTTGGTGTTTGTGTGTTGTTTGTGATTTTATGATTTGATAATTTATTGCCCTTTCATTTCTACTTGTTCTTTTATTCCCTTTTTATTTCCTTTTGTGCTTTTTTTATTCTTCATTTTATGTATATTTCCCTCCTTGTTCGTCCTGTTTCTTCTTCACCATTGGCTGGTTTAAGACACTCACATAATTCTCTTCTGTTGCTCATCTCTTTCTTTCTTTTTTCCCTTCATTTATCCTCTCTATTTTGCTTTTCATGCCTTTTTTTTTTCTTTTTTTTTTATCTGCCCTTGGCTTTGTACCTAATAGTGGAAGGATAGCTTGATTTGTGCGCTGCCCGACGACGGTCTCTTTCAACGACACGTCCCACGTCCTTCTTTGTAATCTTTGCACATGTGTTGAACCGGGACCTTTCCTGTTGTCTTGCTCCTCCTGCCGTTGCTGCTGTTGCTCCTCCTCCTCTTGCTCACAGTGCCAGCTTCGACCGCCTCGATCAGCTTGCTTTCATGAGACCAATCTACCGGGACAGGCCGTCGAATATATAAAGCAGGCACCGATCCACCCTCCAGAGCTCTTTGTTCATCCTCTATCACTATCCTCTCCAACACATCTTCGCCACCTTACCTCTCTTCAACTTCTTTCTTTGGCCATATCTCTGTGCTTCCGCTTTATTGCCTTCTGCTATATTGCATCTTTTCACCAAGATCTTTACTTTACACATCCTCAGCCTCTTCCTCCCCCTTTTGCCCACCACAGCCATGTGCACTGTTCACCGTGTCCACTACGCCTGTGGTCTTGTCTGGACCAGGGTCAGCCCGTGTGCAACCAGTGCTTCCGGCGGCAGCTGCACGAAGGTTGAGGAAGACTCTTACAACACTGAGATCTGCTCCACCACTTGCCCTGGGGTTCATTGATGGCTGTAGAAGCCTTCTTTGGGCGGAAAATGTGCGTTAGCTTGGTATGCTGTATGTGCAGTGGATGTCTAAAATTGGAAGGGCCTCCCTTGAAATGCCCTTGAAATGCGGCTAACATTTTCTTGCTTTCTAGCTCTGAAGATGCCCTCCCTCTTTCCTGCATCTCATACCGACAGACACATGGCTGCTGGGGCATAACATGCCCTAAGCGTCGTTGCAATGTCCTTGTTCACTCAACTTTCTTCTACTTCATCTTTATCATCCCCTTCCTTTGCTCTGTCCGCCTTCAGGATCAGGGCTGAACTTTACCATTTCATGAACTTTCTCCACGACCGCCTGTTCTATTTTTCTATTTTCTTCATCATTTGCTATGTTGCTGGCCCTCTCTACTAACGACGTTGTTTCCTGCTTCTTTATACCGGTGTTCTTTCAAACCTCTTTTGACTTTGCGTTTTTTTTTTGTTTGACTCTTCTTCCATACACTTCTGTCTCACGGGCTTGAGGCTATGGACCTCGAGCCCACGTGTATATCAAATCTTAAATATCGGCGTGATATTTAGACGGCGAGGTCTTGAACCTTTGTTTTTTGTTGTCATCTTGTTGCCATGAATAAAAATTGCTTTCCACGCTTATTTTTTCTCTTTTCAATATGGGTGTTTGTGCTTTGCTTTCTCAATCCTCCTTCCCCCCCTCCCCTCCCATCATTCATTCCTTTTTATTTTTTTTTTTACTTTTATTTTTTCTCTACATTCTCGTCCAGCTCTCACTGCATATCACTGCGTGCTGCATGGTACACGCCCTTCCTAGACAACACCAAAGTTTAGGCAGAAAGGCCGTGTCTAGTAAATCAGGTCCAAAAGATTAAAAAAACCAAAACATGCCTTGGCCAGACCAAACCAACTGCCTTCCAGGCTCTCATTCTTCTCCCACCTTGCATATACAGTATATGATAAAGAAGGCTTACCCCTCTTTCTCAATCGGACTTGGCCTTGCTCAAAAGCTTATTCCTTAATAATTGGCCCAACAGATAGCGCGATAGTTTGATTGAGCCTCACGCCCCCCCCCCCCTCTCTCTCCTTCCTAGCGTGCATATCCCTTGTTTCTCGTCACTTTTGGCTTTGTCGTGCGAATTCCGCGCTTCCATCCGACTCCACTAACAGGCGAAAAGGGAAGGGCTTCTTGTTCCCTGTGTCAGGCGAGAAGAAAAAAATGTGACCAGTCGGATATATCGTAGCGCTTTGTCTTGACAGGTTTTCATTAGCAAACGTCTCCCGTCAAAGGACTTGCCCTAGTTAGCTGTAATTGCAAATCTAGAACATGCTAGTGCTGCTTCCATGTGCGCCCCGTTACGAGTTTGTTATGAGTGGCCGCTAGCTGGTGCAAACTCAGCTGCAATGGTTGAGTCAACTCTTTTGCTACTCTTTGACCTATGCAGCTTCTTATGCAAAACACGCCAAAGTGAGCTACGATCCAAAGCCGCTTAATCTTACCTCATCCATTATCTCCCTCTTGATCCTGTAGTTCCTACTATAGTCTATAGCCAAGTGTCAGCCCCATGTGCTCTACCCCGTTCCCGATCCTCTCCCTCTCCATCCGTACTGCCTCTTGCATATATTTGTGCACACACATGTATACATGTGCATAAGCAAAATAGTAAAAGAGAGCCCCTTTCTCTCTGCTTTAACGACTCTGATCCGCTTCAAAAACACCGGCATTCGCTCTTCTTAGGTTCGTCACAAACAATCCATGGGCCAAGCCCAAAGGAGTAAAAAGACAGGGTCAGTGTGTCTGTGTTGCTACCTGTCACCCACCACGATGACAAACATCAAAAAAATAAAGAAGCTCACCTTAATCCATCTTCCGTCCAATCTGGATCGGGAATGCTACTCGCCCGCATGTAGATGCTGTCATGCGTTGTATCACGTGATTCTAGCTGATGACGGGCTGCTTCTTTGTTTCCTGTAGCGTTGCTCATTGGCCTGGGCTTGTCCGAGCCTGAAGTAAAAGGGCTAGCTAGCAAGGGAGAACAAAGCTGGACTAACCCCTATATCGGGCCTGTGATATACCCTAGGACGTAGCTAGTTACCCAAAAGGGATGGAGGATAAAACTTTGAGCTTCAAGGAAAAGGTCATCTCGATCCATTAACTGGTGTTGTTCGTACTTCTTCATAGACAAGGAAGGAGCAAGACTTAAAGAGGCAACGACTGAGGACTCGAAGACTTCATGCTTTGTCTTATCGCAACTGCCGGTATTTAACAGGACAGTGTTGTTGTACAACAAGAAAGAGCCGTGTAGATAAATGATGATGTATTGGTCCATATCACAGCCAATAACAAATCACAAAGAAGAGACGAAACCAACAAAGGCCTGCATCATTTGCCAATGGGACACTACACAGGTGAAAATAAAAGCCAAAAAGGCCGTCGGCCAACAAAAAAGCCCTTTTGAGGAGAAACAAGAAAAATGTCACGCGGGGTCACGCAAACTGTGACCTCCAATGTAACACAAGATTCTGCCTTATTGCTCTATTGGCCCAAGTAGGCAAACTTGGACAGCACAACACCTGCACACCTGCACCCTTTTCATGCTGATTCCATCTGGAGTGGGGACAGCAATGGCGGGTGAAAATTTTTGACGTGGCCCGTTCAAGGGTTATGACTACGTATGCAAATCTGATCATTGTTGCAGTAGGCCATCTGGGCCGCAGTTGCGATGTCTTTGAGCTCGCTGCTTCGCGTCTACGGGGGAGGGGGCAGTTCTTTTACTTTCATCCTTGCGTTGTTGGTTGTAGATCAGCCATCCCATCCCAGCCCTACTACCTCAATTGAAGATGACATTTCCTGTTGGCAAGAGGGGACAACCGCTAACTGAGTCTTGCTGATACTTCCGCTTAATCTAGGGGAAGGAGCCAAGGAGTCTTGGTTCCTGTTAGGGACAGGAGATAGACCGGGCTGTGACATTGATTTTCCTTTCTTTCCTTTTTTTCTTGTCTTCTAATCCACGAGCTTGAACAGGAAGGAAATAACTTGATCCATTCCAAGCCGATAGAGGCCGATGTTGAATAAAAAGATAGAAAAAGGAGAAAAATGTATTATGCGCACTCCTCCGTCCTTCTGTTGTCGCTCCCCGTCCTGCCTCCTTCCTATCCCCTCTACCCCCTCTCGTCCCCTCCTCGTTCTCCTTTCTCCCTTCTCATCATCTGCCCGTGCTCATCTAGACGTGCATATGTGACTTATCTCAGGATGCGATCTCGCCGTCTGTGATTCGTCCAAGAGGGCAACGCCTTGCGCCTTTCCACGGCGTTGATTTGTCGAAAAATGGAAAAATACGCAGACAGCAAAATGAAGGCAACTGCAACTCTGGCGACAAGGGATCTCGAGGAACAATAAGCGGGGCTCCGAAGCAGAAGGAAATAACCTAGATGCTACCAAAATGATACACACCACATATGTACTACACACTACACTACACGCTGCACGCTGCACCATCCTGCATATGTATTGTACAGTGTACAATGCGTACAGGTATATGTATGCATGTATACACGCATACAAGTATGCGTCCAGCACACATGTAAACCTCCATTGTGTGTACAAAGCCTCACATATTTCCCTCTTTTTCTCATCTGAACGCATGACAAACCGCCACCTCCTGGGCATGCTATCAGCCCGTACGAAACCAAAGCCAACAGCTCAGGATCCCACGGATTTGCCAATCATCTTGTTAAGCTTTTGTTTTCCTTTTTTTTCTTTTTCATAGTCAGGGCCGAAAGTTTGCCGTATTACATCTGGACTACTTGCCATCACGGGGCAAAGTACGCTTCCTTAATCCTCCTCCAAGATGATCAAGGGAGGGAAGACCGCCGCTACCCTTCCTCCCCCCCGCTGTTATCCAACCTTTATCTCTTCTCTTCTCCTCCCTCAACTTAACTAGTCTTTTAGCAAGTTTCAATTTCCGTAGGATTTCATTGTCCTTGCTCGTCGCGCAAACTAACAGAACAAACAAAAAAAGGCCACAACCCTTTCTGTCCTTTGCGGGAACGTATTGTTTTGTATGCTCCACCCGTTTATGCAGTTCTCAATTGCCATGGTTCTTCTTCCTGCTGCTCGCCTTCTTGTACTATTCTCGTATTCATTGAGTTTGTCAAAAACAAAGAAAACAAGGGGTCTCGAAGGTCATCAAGCCCCATCCATCCAATCGCAAGCACCCCTCGCTACTATCTCCCAATCTCCACTGGCAGGCAAGCTGCACTTACAGATCATTGTGTGGTTGAATTGTATTAAATCCAAGCATACGTCCAGTTGACATGGGGGTCTATGTATAAGGCAGAAAGAAATACTACGATTTACTCACTTTGTCACAAAAGGTCTAAACCTTGCTGTATTTCTTAAAATGTGCTCTCTGAATTTAAAAGAGTCTATAACATAAAGTGCATGAAAAGGAAAGAAAAATGGACGAAGTTGAAAAAAAAGGGAAAATATAACAACCATCGCATCACGCCAAAAAAAGAAGAAAAAAGGGATAAATAAACCGTGGTGGGAAAACGATAAAGAAAGACGAACACAAGGCTACGTAAGGCCTTTCAAATAAAACAGGAAATAAGAACAGAAACAAAAACAACGAGGAAAAAGAACAGCCAAAGTAGAAAAGAAGCCAACGTAAATGCAGAGAAAAACACGTTTGGTAATGGAAAAATAGAAAAAAGGATTTACGACAGCCGGCGTCGCGTCATATTACATGTCCAATCCACCATCAAAATGGTTAGAAATTGCAGAAATGTAATTCTGCAAGGAGGGTAGATTTTTCGTTGGCTAGCCCATCGGCCGTTCATCTTTCATGAAAACATCAGCCAAAGGCATGAATGGAACCTACTATTGGTTACCACCAGAACCAGAGCCCTGGCCAGGATGACCAGGCGTTCTAGGGGACCACTGAGGTGATGTCGGCGAATAACTAGGGCTTGTGGGCGAGCCCTGTACGCCGGGGCTACGCTGGAAAGTCGGACTAGTAGGAGAGTATGCCTGCGGCGAGGTAGGCGACCACGTTGGCGACGCGGGCGAGTAAGAGGGAGATGTTGCACCCGGGCCGTGCAGGTTAGGGGAGGCAGGGCTGTAGTTTGGTGACGCGGGAGAGTAATTAGGAGAGGTGGGCGAGTTGAACTGCGGCGATGTCGGAGAGTAGTGGCGTGCGGCAGGAGATGTCGGGGAATAGCTGGGCGATGTAGGACTGTAGTTGGGACTGGCAGGACTCGTAGGCCGCATCATAGGCGATGTTGGAGAGAACGAAGGCGATGAAGGGCTGAACGAAGGCGAAGTGCTGTAGCGACCAGCCATCGACGACATGGGCGAGGTAGGGGAGTATGATCCACTAGGCGACGTAGGGGAGTACATGGCATTGAGTGGCGAGGTTGGCGATGCCGAGTACGGGTTCGGCGACATTCCAGAAAAGCCAGGACTCTGCATCCCAGAGCGGTAACCACTGGGGCCACCGTACTCAGTGGTCAAGCCGGCTGGAGACTCATTGCCAGCAGCAACAATAGGCGAAAAGTTGCCCATGTCAGCGCCTACATTCGTGTAGCCACTATCTCTCATGGGTGACCCCGAATCATAAGGAGTAGCAGCACCGTCTAATGAGTCATTCGAGGTAGGCATGCCAGCCATGACACCCATACGATTGTTATCAGAAATGACAGTCTGCAGCATCTTTAGATCTAGCTGTACCTCGAAAGCGCCGGTTCCCATGGGGGCAAGCTGGCCCAGCATGACATTTTCAGATATACCGCGGCAATCGTCCAGCTCTCCGCTAGAAGCGGCATCCAAAAGAATTTCTACTGTCTCCTCGAACGAGCAACGCATCAGAGCACCAGTGTCAGCACGGTTGATACCATGGCGGGTAACAGCGGCAATTGTACCACGGTAAGTCATAACATCAACTAGCAGAGCAATGTGACGATGGTTGACGTAGGAACCGTCAAAAGCCAGGACGTTAGTCAACTCACGGCATAGAGCCGAGCGCGCAGCTTCAATGCCAAACACCTCAAACACCTGCCAGATTGAATTGGTGTATGTACGCTGGGTGTCAATACCATCCACGACTAGAACCTCGCGCAGTGCGGATCCTGAGGTATCTAGGTACCACTCAGCACAGATAGGGTCTGATTTTGAAGCAATTAGAGCACCCTTATTGTCTTCAACAAGAATGGTACCCTTGGTCAGGAAAGCTTTCTCAATGCCAGGAACACCTCGCAGGGTAAGCGAGTCAAGCAAATGAGCCTCCAAACGCTTGAGCATAACGTCGTCCTCAATAGCACTGCCATCATCTTCATCCTTATCCGCCTCATCCTTGATCGAGCGTATGCGAATGACCTGGTCTTCAGCATTGTTGTCGCTAAAGACGACGGCCAAGTCGTTGGGATACTCACACTTGATTCTGTTTCCGACATCCTCAATCTTCAGCCCTTTATCCAGCATCTTCTGGCGGTCAAGGGTGATACGCAGCAGCCATCTGGACTGCCGACCGGTAGAATGATCGCTATCATCAGGTATAAGGAAGAACGACTCGATCATATCCATGTCGGCAGGGATGGTCGTGCTGGTGACAACAGGGTCATAATAGATTTCAGTCATGGCAGTGACAGAGCGCAGGTTTGTGTACTCGACAATGCTACGGAGATTCTTCGCTTGTTCCTGGCTAGCATTGGAACTGTCCAGGAATACTTGCATCGAGGGGGTCTTGATGTTGGTCGCTAAGTTAAGAATTTCCTTCAAACGGGGCACACCTAGTGTGACGTTCTTGGAGGACACACCGGCGAAATGGAACGTATTTAGGGTCATCTGAGTCGCAGGTTCACCAATCGACTGGGCAGCAAGCACACCCACCATCTCTCCAGGGTTGATAAATGCCTTGTCCCAGCGGGTCTGCAGGTCGCCAAGAATGTGAGCGAATGCTAGCTTGTTCAGGCGCTTGTCCATCGCGACACGCTTGAATGAAAGGCGAGAGCGAAGCTGAGCCTTGAACAGAATGGTAGCGTTGCGGTCTGCTTCCTGAGAAATTGGATCACCTCCACGAACTATAGACATTCGGTTGAGCATGTCACGGACCGCAGGGACGACGTCTTCAGGGCGGAGATCGCTACGGTTGGAGGCAGTGATGTGGAATTGGCTAGCTGCCATATCAATGATGCGGACAACATTAAGAGGCAGCTGTAGTGAGTCCTCACCCTTTACGTTCACAGAGCGCACCTGGGTACGGTCATTTTTGAGGGCTTCAATCTCCTCGTCGAGTAGGTTTTGAACTTCCGGGTCACCTAAAAGCTCTCTGCCATACTCTAGAGACTCGACGATCTTAGCGTTTTCGGTAGCGTCATTGGACATGACGTTAACACGGAACAATTTGTCAAAGGCTGTATGCCCGACATTGACATGGTCCATGCGCTGTTTCTCAATGTGGATACCGTCTAATCCATCTTCACCGTACAGGAACTGGACGATGTCACCAAGAGAGTTACGCACAGTACCGTCATACTTGGCGCTAACATCTTCCAAAGCCTTGACTAGACGACGTTGGATGTAGCCGGTTTCAGCTGTCTTCACAGCAGTGTCAATCAGACCTTCACGACCAGCCATGGCATGGAAAAAGAATTCGCTAGGGGTAAGGCCACGCAAGTAAGAGTTCTCAACAAATCCACGAGCTTCAGGGGAATAATCGTCCTTGGTGAAATGTGGCAGAGTCCGGTATTTGAACCCAAAAGGAATACGCTTTCCTTCAACAATTTGCTGACCGACCAAAGCTGTCATCTGCGAAATGTTGATGGTCGAACCCTTGGAACCAGAAGCAGACATGGTGACAGCGTTGTTAAGATCCTTGAGTGACGCCTGTGTAGTTTTACCAGCATCATCACGAGCTTTGTTCAGAGACATGGAAACCTTGTTTTCAAAGGTCTCACGGACATTCATACCAGGCAAGGCCTCCAGCTTGTTACTGGTGGCTTGGTTGGTAAGATCCTCAACCTGATCCTTGGCTTCATTAATGTGCTTTTGAACTTTTTCGATAGTGATTTTGTCTGGAATAGTATCGCCAATGCCAATACTGTGACCGTTTTGCAGAAGCCAGTAGCTAACAACTTGTTGTACACCGACTAGGAACGCCATTGCGCCACCAGGGCCAAGCTCGTTGTAAGCAAGATGGACGATACCACCACTGGAAGCACCAACAGTCTTCTTGGTCAGTAGGCCGTAGAGCAGCTCACCACTTTGAACCAAAACACCATCGTCAGCAAGAGGGTTGTGTTGACCGTTATCAGGCTTTGTCCATAAGCTGATTGCAGATGGGATAATCATGCTGATCAACTGTTTGCCAGTCCAGCGAGGACGGGGCTTAAAAATTGCAGGCTGTGGAATGATTCCATCCCACCCAGGGACCCAAAGAAGGCAATTCATGATCTGCTCCTTGTTGAGAAAGGTGTCACGACGACACATTTTGTAAACACCGGCCAGAGAGTCCTGCACAATACCCATCAGAGGACCATTTCTTTGTGGGGAAACGATATTGAGAGGAACCATGCAGAGCTCTTTGATCTCGGCGCGCGTCTCTTCACTTTGAGGCACGTGAAGGTTCATCTCGTCACCATCGAAATCAGCGTTATATGGCGAAGTAACCGACAGGTTGAGACGGAATGTAGAGTAAGGCATCACACGGACACGATGACCCATCATAGATTCCTTGTGCAGCGACGGTTGACGGTTGAAAACAATGTAGTCACCAGTCATCAAATGACGCTCGACCTTCCAACCATACTCAAGAGAAATTTGGCCAGCGCGCTTATGATGGCGCAAGTCAATACGCGTGCCATCCGATCTGATGACATACTTAGCACCAGGATGCTCGTTAGGACCATTCTCTACCAGCTCATGCAACTTGCTGATGTTGTAAGGTGTGACAGTTTCGGGGTACGTCAAAGTACGCGCAATACTGCGAGGAACACCGACCTCATCCAGGGAAAGGTTAGCATCGCCCGTAATGACTGTACGGGCGGAGAAATCCACACGTTTACCCATCAGATTTCCACGAAGACGTCCTTCCTTGCCCTTCAAACGCCCACGAATAGCCTTGACAGGACGACCACTCTTTTGCAAAGCACGAGGCTGGCCAGCTATGTCGTTGTCCATATAAGTGGCAACGTGGTACTGGAGAAGTTCCGTGAAATCACGCTGGATGTGCATAGGGGACCCTTCGCGCATGGCTTGCTTTACGTTTGAGTTGGCGCGAATAATGTCACCCAGCTTGTAAGTCAAGTCATCCTCATTTCGCATGCCGGTACCAGTACCATCCATGGAAACACTAGGTCTGACAGGAGGAGGTGGAACAGGGAGAACGGTGACTACCATCCACTCAGGGCGGGCGTAGTCAATGTTAAGTCCCATGTCACGGAGGTCCTCATCTGAAATGCGACGCATGATGTTCATCGCCTGTTCAGCAGTAATAGGAACCAGATCCTTTTTCCGAGGACCCCCGCCCTCCTCGTTGTTGGTTTCAGCCTTGGCACTGATGGTGAGCCCCTGGTGGCGAACCTCGGGAGCATAGTTACCACAGCCACCATGGTTAATTGGTGCCTTGGTTTTACCCGCAGGCAGGAAGGTATCGTCAGCAGCCGAGGCCTCATGATCAGAATTGTCACAAATTCTTTTTTTCTTGCAGATTTCCCAAACGCGATGGAAGCGGGCCTTTGGCTCACGGGTACCCACAGCTCTGACGAAATCAGGGTCGCTCTATTCCAGTTTGTTAGCATACGGCCCAAGTCAAGTAGCCTGAAGAAAAAAAAACAATGCGAGAAGTTGCGAGAGACTAACTCTGTCGGCCTTCACCTTGCTGCAGTTATGGCAGACAATCTCCAACACTTTTTTGACTTTTTTGATGAAACCGGGATGGTACACCGGCTTTGCGAGCTCAATGTGGCCAAAGTGGCCAGGGCATTCACCCATGGACTGACCACACGTTTTGCACTTAAACTGACGGTCGATTGAACCGAGAAGAGGGTCGTTCAAGCCACCTTCACGAGGCTTCAAACGCATCTCGTCCATGGTCTCGGGGTATAGGATATGGCAGACACTCATGTTCTTGATCTCGTCAGGTGGCAAGATACCAAACTGGATTTCTTGCACCGTCTTGAGCGGAGCGCTGGAATGCGTGAAATAGAGATTCGCCATGTTTGCGATTGTGTTTAGGGCGAAATCGGAATTAGAAGAGGATTATCGGATTTTTGTCGAGTCGGGACAGCGATGCACAATCGCGTTGGTTGATTGATAATCGAAGGCCAAAACTCGAGGTTATAAGAATGAAAGAATGGCCAGCGCGGAAACGAGCGCGTTTTCGTATGAGGAGTGATAAAATAACGAAGAAGAAAAGAAGAAAAAAGAGAGAACTGAATAAACGGTATCAATACACACAATTTTTGGGAGAAAAGCAGACAAAAACAAACGGCAAAAGAGGCGACGACGAGAATGCAAGACGCAATCAACCGCAAGATGATGGCGCACGTCAATGTGCGATGACGCGCAGCGGAGGACTGATGAAAAGAGTAAAAAATCGAGGAAAGCGATGGCCTTGCTGAAGCACTTCGTAAGACTGGGCCAAGATGGGAAACGGATCACAGGAGCGAGCGAAGCAGTACCTCTTCTGCCAGGCCTTGTCGGCCAAGTTGATCGCTGTAAAGGCCACTGAAATCAGTCGCAAGAGGGGAAAAAAGATTCAGAGTCACGAGTTATCGATTCGGAGATCCCGTAGCCAATGGAATCCAGGAGTTTCGGCTCGATCGTGTCGCGTTATCGATGAATAATTCAGTGTACAATGGAGGTTGTCAATGGGAAGGTTAGAAAATTTACGATAGTGGACAGGGCGACAACTATGAAGACCAGCCTTGGCTGGAACTTTGACCTTTCTTTCTTGGGAGTGCGGCTGGGAGCCTACCTGGCAATAAGGAGGCCAAAACAGGCACGAAAAGGAAAGGAATCAAAAAAGTAATGTGGGTACCGATACATTCAAGTCGCGTATTTTGACGCGTAAATCTGGCATTTTTCCTGTACCTGGTACTACGCTTGGAGCAGAAAAAACTAGCCTTTTTTAGTAAGCAGGAAAAGATCCACATGTTGTTCCTTTTTGGCCATAACTATATGCACACTCCTATGTATTATTTTGCGAGGCCACCTCACCACAGTGCACTATGTAGCAAACTACAGGCTCCTCTATTTTCTGTGCATAGCGCAAAGCTTCAGGGGAGACAAACTGCTAAGTATAGCGAGTAAGCGGTTACGGATAAGCTATCAAGCTTCAGAAGGGAGCTACAAGTTGGATGAGCATATGCTCTTCCCTCCGTTTCCCGTCTACAGTATATCCCTGCAAGACCACGGCTAATAACCATGATATCAGGCTTTCTTTTTTTTCTAGAAATCTTTTGGGTATCATCTTGCAAAAGTCCTCAACTTTGTTTGCAATCCTTTTACCTTTGCTTGACAGCATGTGCTTCTGCATGTCTCGCCCTGCACCATCACATTTGTGGCATTCAGGCGCTAGAAATCAGAACAGGTCGTAATCCGTTTTGGCTTTGTCGCTAGTTTAAGCGCAGCATCTGCCGTCACGATAAATCTGGTTCATTGTCCAGCCCTAATGTTATCACTAACCCTTGCAGACAAAGAACCAAAAATCATGATTTCAAGTGCGTCCTTTGTTGGAACTCAATGGATGCTTATCGCTTTTTAGGCCGGCCGACTTTCTTCTTTGGCGCTACTGGTCGTTCATCGTCTGCTGCCTCGCCCTCTCCAGGACTTCTTCTACGCATAGTGCCCGTTGAAACCGCCACAAATTCTTCCTCACTGTCACTCTCTCCTAAGTTGAAGAGGATGGGCATGCGGAATTGGCCCTCGTAGTCATCGTAAAGCTTGGACGGCGGTTTCGTCAAGACGTCTACGTCAGAGTCCTCTGCATCTAGTCGTCTTTGATGGATTTCCTCTTGTGCCCAAATGTCAAACTCGTCTTCTCGCTCGATGTACTCCACATTTTCCTCGACTTCGGCAAAGTCTGGTGCTAGTGCTGACCATTTCTGTGGGCTTGTCACGGACCAGATGTAAATGCGACCAGTCTCCAGTCCACATGCAGCCAAGACTGCTCTGTGTGGATGCCACTCTATTGTGCCTTGTTCTTCCTTGGGTCCCTCCAACATGCGCACCAAACTGCCGTGACCGCGCTCCCAAATGTATAGTTCGTGGTTGTTGTACGTAGATGCTGCGACATACTCCCCTGTGGCACTGAACGTAACGTGGTTCCACGAAAGCTTGTTGACTACATCTTGGAACTTGTGTTCCAGCGGTAATTGTATTGTATCGATATCAAGATGCTCCGATGACAGGTTTGGTACCTTGAACGTGCGGATAATGCGATCTTGTGAGTTGACTAGTAGGTCCTTTCCAGAGCCTGTGATCTTCATCGTCGTTATTGCGCCACTGCAAACCTTTTCTGAGTATATTATCTCGCGGGTCTTGGTGTCAATAAGATTCAATCTTCCTTTGTTTGTGCCGGCTATTATGTGGTCGCCGTTCGAGGTAAAAATCATGGCTGTTGTCATTTGTTTCGCGTCTTCTTTGGCATGCTTCTCTATGGTCTCGGGATCAAGATCTGTTGTGTCGCGTTTCTTGATGGAGGGGAGGATGTCTCGTTTGTCGACGGGATCAGAAACGTCGACGAGGAATGGCTGTTCTTCGTACAGTGAAACATTGAACAATAAGCTTGCCAGGCTATTGTTAGCGACATGATTGCAATGAAACTAAATACTCGAGCACTTACTGATTTGTTGGGTGTATCTCAGCCGTATACACGGGCGCCCTAAAACGCACCTCACGCAACCGTTTGCCATCATGGAGATCCCATAGAATTGCCTTCCAGCCGCGACATGCAGAAAGAAGGTATCGTCCACATCGCGACCAACTTAGTGAGCTAATGGTCTTGCTGTGACCACGGAGCTTGCGTGCAGTGCCCATGGTGTCCAAGTCCCATACAACAACGGTGCCCTCAACCCGTCCCGAAGCAAGGTAGTCGCCCTTATAGTTGAAGCGCAGGCATGTTGCATGGCCAGAGCGGATGGTATTGGTGATGTGCTCTGGGTAATCTTGGGGGAGATAGTCGTCGGAGAGTAGCAGGTTCATGGCGAAGCTGTTGGTCAATGGCAGTTGCCTGCTCTCAACTCTTTCATAAGTTAAGACGGTCTCTAGACAAATGGGCTTCGGGTCAGCTTTTAGATTATAATAGGGGAATTAATTCATTGCGACACAGGAAGGCTGAATCAGAGTCTGACAAGGCTGAGTTTTGAGGTGGCCCACTTTACTCACATGCAACAAGAGCAGCACCAGGTCAGTTGTTCCCTTGTCTGTTTTTTGAGAGAGAGCGGGGCGTCGAAATCTTTCCAGGAGCTTGCATCGGTTTAACACAACGAAACCACTACACGGCAAGAATGGCCAACTCAAAGTGCGTATTTGGGTGCTTGTTATTTATGCTCCTGGTTTCCTTTTTTTCTTCTCTCTCTTTCTTCTTCTTTTTTTAACCCATTGTGTGTCCTAGATTTGAGTATGTTCGGCTCTTTGAGCAGCCGGACCATCTCCTACAAAATACATGGATTGTAGTGCGGATTGATGGTCGAGGGTTTACCAAGTAAGCCTTAACCCTAGTTAAAGGTGATCAATTGGATCATGACATTTGCTGATGAAACAAGACTCTGCCAGAAATATGGGTTTAAAAAACCTAATGATGTCCGCGCGCTGGATTTGATGAATGTAGCGGCAAAGGCGGTTGTTACAGAGCTTCCTGACATCACTATTGCCTATGGCCAAAGCGATGAATATAGCTTTGTCTTTCACAAAAATACCACCCTTTTTGAACGACGATCGAGGTATGGGCGCTGTGCCTTTTGGCAACTAGGCCATGGTTTTTGTTGTGTTGTGCTAACATGTAAATACAGCAAACTGGTTACAACTGTAGTGGCGACATTTACGGCCAACTACATTTTTCACTGGTCAAAATACTTTCCAGATATCCCTCTCACTGCACCTCTACCCGGCTTTGATGGCCGAGCTGTTTGCTACCCGGCATTGTCCAATCTACGAGACTATCTTGCCTGGAGACAAGCGGATTGTATGGTCCCTGCTAAGTGACGCTACCTGTTTGAAGAACGTATATTAACTTAAAATCCTAGGCCATATTAACAACCTATACAACACGTCTTTCTGGAC
This sequence comes from Ceratocystis ficicola, assembly GCA_038407015.1. Classification (NCBI taxonomy): domain Eukaryota; kingdom Fungi; phylum Ascomycota; class Sordariomycetes; order Microascales; family Ceratocystidaceae; genus Ceratocystis; species Ceratocystis ficicola. The sequence goes on along the minus strand of JAZBQP010000358.1, from coordinate 1,553 downwards.
TCTTGTACAACAAGGCGGAATGGACCCGAAGGAAGCCGAAAAGACTCTTGCAGTAAGTCGGCCGGCCGTGTTATTTGAGTGAGAGGAATGTGCTGACCTTGTTCTAGGGAACATTAGCGGCAGACAAGAATGAAATTTTGTTCTCGCAATTCGGCATCAACTACAACAATGAGCCCGCCATCTTCAAGAAGGGTAGTGTCGTCTTTCGCGACGTAAGTTTCTACCAGCACAAACTGTGTGTAGAGATCACTAACAAAATCCTAGTACGAACTTGTGGAGCCCGGCAGCCACGATGTTGCAGCAGAGGTCGAGAAGGCTGCTGAACCAACCGTCGAGTCAAAGACACAGACCGAGAAGGATAAGAAGAAGAGGGCTAAAGCTCGCATTGTCGTTGAACACATGGATATTATCAAGGACGACTTTTGGGATAGAAGACCGTGGCTGTTGTCTAACAAGCCCGGTAAGCTTCCTAAATTGACGTGATAACGCTATAGGAAGCATAGAACGATGAGACAAATGAAAAGACCCATGTATTTTGATGCCTGATATCCTTTTAATGTAGAACGCTGAAAGAAACGTCAGTATAATGTAGACCCTAGTATACGGAGGACGGGGAGGAAGACAAGTAGAAAAAGAAAATACACAAATAATTGCTCTGTGCCGATAGAGAAGAACAAGGAACACATGCTTGCAACTTGAGATGTTGTATGGACATCACGTTTCTGCACGTTTTGCTAATTTCCTTGCTCTTCTCGCGGACTTCTCATCTGCACGCCGCTGTTTCTTTGCGCGCTTCCCTTCTTTTTCACGCCGCTTCACATCCTTTTCCTCTTTTCGTTTTAATTTAGCTTCCTTCTTGGCTGCCTTTTCTATCTTGCACTGCTGTTTTGCCTTCTTGCGCGCGCGTCGCTCATCCCTGGTTGCGTTTCCTGGGGGCAGAGGGGATGTGGATGTAGAGGTGCTTGTAGATGATGACAACATCGCTGAAGAACAAGATAGAGGGGGTGTTGGCAGAGGGTTATTCTTTTTGCTTTTATTCGATTTTGATTTTGATTTGGGTTCGTTGGCTAGGGAAGAGGGACTGATAGACCCAGCCATGGAGTTTTTGTCTTTGTCTTTGTCTTTGTCGATTGTGCTATCGAGAGTTTCGCCTTTGACAAATGAGTCATACAATGAGTACCGCTGGGCCCGGCGGTCGAGGCGGCCAATCATGCCGGTCTTGACTGTTTGTACGGGCTTGCCACTGGTGGTATCAAGCCCCTTGAGTTGTTCGTCGATGGCGCTTAGCCACCACTGCTCAGAAACAAGATTGGAGGTGCCGAGGCCGCTATTGTCTTTTTTGTGCTTTACTAACAGTGGCTTAGCAATTCCGATCTGGTCATTATGGGCGTGCAGTGTGTGGCCAGTACCCCGCCAGCCATGGGAAGTGAGTATGGCATGCGCGTTCATGATGGTGGTTAGGATCACAGCTAGTATTCGAGGTTGTTGCGCGGTGTAGTATTAATGCGAGGTTATAGACGCTGGCGGGGGGGGGGGGGGGGGAGGGTATAAAA
>JAZBQP010000357.1:0-23301 GCA_038407015.1 Ceratocystis ficicola | reverse complement strand
TTGTTTGTGTGTTGTAATAACTGTGTGTTATTTTAACACAAGATGGTAAGGGGTAAGGAATAAGGAGAAGTAAAAGAAAAAAAAGCGAAGTGAGTGTAGCTAAAGAGTTGAAGAATTGTGACTTGCTTCGTTTAGCCTTCTTTTTTCATTTCGTTTTCTTCCCTATTTGTTCCGCGTTATCTTCTCAAAGCTGCAATTATCGTGTCATCGAATGTGTATAGACTCACGTGTGGGTTTGTTTTCCGTGCTCTGTGCCAAGAAGAAAATCTAAATTCGCCCTAGTCCAAACAAAGGCCTGAGGATCTTTTCTGGCTTTACTAGCTTGCCTGCTGTTGGCAACTTAGCTTGCAGTGGTCTTCTTCCTTCCTCTCTAACTCACTACAGCAATTGTAATGACTTGCAGATCAGGTCCTGTAAGTGGACGGGGTTCTTGGCAGGTGGCCTGTGTCGTCATTTCCAGGCTTTCCTCTTCCTCCTTTCATGCACTCTCTTTTGCTAGTCATGAATTGAAGCCCGTTTCCACTCAGCCTCAGCCGCCTCAGACTCAGGTTTGAGTTTTGAATGAGTTGGAGAAGTCCTGGCTACGCAGGTGGCTAGGCTTTAAACTGAAAAGAGCAGAAAGGAAATGTCTCAAACAAAACGGCCTATCCTCATCTCATGTCGTGCCATGGCGTGCATGCATATGTAGGTACTGTACTGCGTGTGCTAAAAGTCTTGCTTGACTCGGCCGACTGGTGTTGTGCTGTCTTGGGCTAGGTCTGCTGTCTTTTCGGGGATTTTTTTTTGTCTGGCGGATATTCGGCGTTTGGGCTAGGCCAATCCAAGGGCGAGACGTCTGGAAGGAGAGCGAGTGGGTGGGAAAAGAGAAAGGGGCCTGGAGACAGAGATAGATAGGGAGGAAGACTTCAGAGGAGAAGAGATGCGCTTGGTGGCCAAGCCAGCGGGAAAGCCATCTCATCTCATCCGTCATCCATCATCCATCATCCATCACCAAGTCTGTCTCCCCACGGCTACTCTGCTGGTGTGCTGCTATCACTGCATCGTGTCTTCGTCACAAGGCAAAAAAGAGATGAAAAAAAGACACCCTCCCCAAAAAGTTGAGTCACATAAAAAGACCAGCCACGATCAGATGCATGAGTATGAGTACGTACACGCCCACACTGCAAGTATCTTGTATCTTTTGACATGTCTTGTATCCAGTGCGGTACTGTGCCAACTCACACAGTTCTTGCCCCCTTCCACCCTGGCCTGGTGCTATTGCCTTATTTCTTTGGCTGGGCAAGCAAGCCAGCCAAGCCAAGACAAGCCCCAAAAGGCTAGGGCGAGCCCTTGTTCCTGACTAGCTTCATGTTTGAGAAAGAGCAGGTGTAGAGCAAATAGAAATGGGTACGTACCTTTCTCTATCAATTCAGTTCATTTTATCTCCAGAATATCTCAATTTGCTTAATTCTGACGTATTTTATTGCCACCACCTTTTATCAACCTTCTACCAACCCCAATATACATTTAGCAGCGTTGCTCCCACCAGTTGTATTCGCCTCGACATTCATCCAACTTCTCTTTTCTTGCAACCTCTTCTTCAACTCTGCAGATTTTTCTTCTGCACTGTTTCCTCGTGAGCTGACTTGCTTCCACATCCTCACCGGTCACTCATATCTCTGGCAGAATAAGTGAACCCTCTCGCTCTCTATCGACCTTCCTCCTTGTGTCGCTTTTCCTTCTATCTTTTCCTTTTCTTTTTCTTCTCTTTCCTCCGTTTGATACGACAATCCAGACTTTATTTGGCTTGTTGCTTCCCATATACGCACACACACACACACACACACACACAATGGCCTCTCTCCGTGTCTCGCAGGGCAAAGTCCCCTCCTACAGAAACACTCTCGCCATCGTGCCCAGCCCAGTCTCTAGCTTCGCCGAAGATGACCCCTTCTCTTCATACTACAACCCAACCTCGCTGCCCAAGACCTCGCCCATGGCTCCTGCTCCTGCTCTGCCGGCGAAGAGCAACCGCCGGATTTCGCGTCTCATCATTCCCACCATCCACGCCTCTGTGCCCCCCGCTGCCATTGACACTACCTCTACCACAATGCCCCACGATGTCTATCTTTCCTCAGAGGAGGATGCCTCGTCCACACCTGGCGATGCCTCAGACTACAACTGGGACTCCGAGAGCGAAGAAATCTGCTCTCCTCCCGCCACTACCATGCCCGTCACTGCTCGCATGATCTCCGTTGTATACTCGGGCAAGCCCTCTATGGTGCAGCTTTCTAGCCGTCGCTCCCCGTCACCGCGTGTGTGCATCCGCCAGGACAGCGGCTCATCCATCTCTTCTTCTCCCATGCACTACACTAACAGCAGTGTACTCAGTCTGCCCAGCACTGGCAGCGAAACATGTGGCGCTCGCTTCCCCTCTGCTCCATCTGCTTCTTCCTCAACCCGTCCTATCTCCATGTTTGTGAATGCCCGCCCAGCCTCTGAATTTTTGCCGTCTTCACGCACTCTGCCGCGCACACGACCAAGCTTCCTAAGCATAGATCCCTATGCGACTTCAGCACCTCCATCGGCCTTTAGTGCTGATCTGACTGTCTCGCCCGTCATGCAGCATGATCTAAACTCTCCATTCATGCCTGCGGCCTCCGCGTCTTCAGTGTCCCTAGCATCATCAACTGCTACTACTGCTTCTCCCTCGTGTTCTTCAGCGACAACCACCGCCACTGTCGAAAGCTCTCCTGCCCCCAAGGCTCACAGCGCTATGTTCAAGCGCACTATCGATTTGGTCCGCAAGAAGAGCCGGCCGACACTCAATGCCGCATTTGTCTCGTCGGTACGCGACTCGACGATCCCCGAGACACCGCAGCTGCCTCAGACACCGCAGATGCAGGTGCAACACGAGTTCACGACGCCCAGCACACCCAACACGCTGCCCATTACAAACAACGACATGCTTCGCGTGGCCAAGCGCAACGTCAGCTCGCCGCATACCGCTTCAGTCTCCTCAACCGCATCGGGCTCAGCGTCGCCTCAGCCTGTGCTCTCATCAGCAGTCAAAACCCGGATTCTTAGCCTGGCTCGCCTTCGCAACAGCGTGCGGGCCTAGGTCTTTACCAATCAAAAAGTAACAAAAAGCGATGGCTTTTCTCTCGTCATGATCTGTCTTCTATTTCAGCCTGCCTCCTCTCTTTCTGGCCAGCAATACTTATCTCGATATATCCATCCGTGTAACGAATTCGTTCTCCCTGTTATTTCCTTTGTCTTTCCAGCTTGTCTCTTCACGACCTTGTCTTCATCTGTCCTTTTTTGTTCTTTGAGTTTTTTTCCTTTGTCCAAACTTAATTTTGCCTTGTATTTATCTCATGGGAGGTTTCTCTTTGTTTTGTTTGGGTTGGGGTTGGGCTGGCACAACAATGCCTGGGAATATTTTGATTTTTTTTATTAATCTGGCGTTTTATATTGGGAGCAAAGGCTTGTGCTATATTTGCCTGCCTTGTTGGTTTTCTTTTACTTGATCTTATGAATCAAACAATTCCTTTTATTGTCTCACATCGAATTATTTATTACTTTTGTATATTTTATGTGAAGTCCCTGAGCTCGTAAAGTAAGGCGGCCACAAAATAATAAGGCTTGCTGCTAATGTCTCCCCCCCCCCCCCCTTTATCGCCAGTTGATGCGCGAGCCTGCTAATGTGTAGAGCCTCTCCTCCCCCTGGCTAGCTGTTTAGTGGTTTGTTGATGTAGCTAGGCCCCCAAGGGAACATGCAGATAAGCTAGCCTGACGCCTTTCTTCTAAGCACTAAGATCAAGGAAATGCCGGGCAGCATGTGATGTGGCATGAAGAACAACAAGAAGGAAAGGAGAAGGAGGAAGAAGAAGAAAGAAAGAAAAAGGAAAACCCAGACCTTTCCTCATGAAAACCTGTTCGACCGTTCTTCGAGAAGGGGTTTAGTTGACACTAACAAACCACTAGCGGGACGCAGGCCACTATCAGACCAGTTCCTACCAGCCACTGTTCCTTTCTTTCCTTACTCTCCCCATCCGTGGGAACATCAGGCTAAAACTTGGTGTCCTTCGCTGTGTTCTGCTCTCTCTTGTTGAGCGCTCGACGCCGCTGTTCTCACAGAAGAAGAGGCACCCAGTGGCGATAAACTCCCGTTTTTGTGCTTGTGTTCGTGTCCCCAGCGGCAGGAATGGCAATGCTATACAACATGGTGCTGCAAGATGCAGGTGTAGCATAGTGTGTTAAGCTATGCAACAGTCTGTGTCCAACTCCTAAGCTACCCTTGTTGCCTGTTCGCTCACCGCCCTTCTCTTCTGGTCATGTCCCGGTATAACCCTAAGACAAGAGCATTTTAGGCACATGTCGAATGTAACGAAGTGTCAAGTAAGGCAAAATGCTACGCTTTGATGTGCTTGGAGATAGAGTTCATTATACCGACAATTGACATATAGTTGACACATGCATGGTGATAATAGACACAGCGCACAGTTGCTGGCAGTGCACTTAATTTTGGTCCTTATTTTTGTGCATGCAATTTTTTTTTAAAATTTTTGTCAAACCTTTTACTCCGTCTCCTTTACGCAATCTCACGATCTTTGCTTCCCAGTCGCATAGCGGTATCTGCACGCCCGCCCTTTTGTCTCTTGTACATTCCTTTCCAGCCACCTGACTGCAAGCCTCTGCAATCTTTTTTTTTTTCCCTATTGTCTTGCCATGCAGCAGTCACAGGTTCCATTGTCTATAATTACTTTATTGTTTTCTCAAAAACTAACGAGGTTGGACCGCTTGAGCCCACTGTCGCTATCTTGCAATGTCAGGGATCTGTGTTTTCAAGTGAGACTTTGTTTGTTTTTCTTTTCCTTTTTTTAATCACAGGAAACTCAAACGCGTACAATCAGCAAGACAACAAACAGCGGCTTCTTTTCGAGGCTTTGCCTTGCATTACGATGAGGTCCCTTTTTTGTTTTATGTTCTTACCAAAGTATCACAAGACAAAACTACATATTAAGCCCCTTGCTATAGGGGAGAAAAAGGAAAAACAATAAAATAAAAAAGAACCGAAAAAAAAAGACGTAAGGGTTAGATTCTCCACATTAACATTCGATGCAAGCTTCGACGGCGGATTCTACGCCACTGCCGCCATCCTGTCAGGCGTTCCGAGATGTGGCGCTTTGTTTTTTTCTTACGCCTTTTTCTTCAGCATCTCATGTCCATCGCCATCCCAATTTCGAAAATTACCATGCACATAGAAATCCTCATTCGCAGGCCACAATCTTCAACCTGCAGCAAGCTAATTTGACCAATTTGGCATCCTGGGCCCTCGCCACCAACCTCACGCCTCCCAGTCGTCTACCCATTGTTGCTGAGGGAAACAGCACATTGCCATTCGCTGGGCTTCATTTGTTCGTGTTTTCTTTTTCTACTGCCATTTTAAGTAATAGCAAAACATTGGACGAGAAAAAAAATTCAGCACAAGTAAACAACGCCGACCAATGAAAAAGAGGGCTGTCAAAATAATGGGTCCAATCAAAGCAAAGTAAACAAATGCTGCAGAAATCGCGGCGAACTCTTCACAGTGGCACAACATCGCAGCAGCGAAGGGTTCTTAGCTGGAACAATGGACTGTGCCTCGTGGCGACTGCTAAGGCCCTTGGAGCGAGGCGGGAATAGAACAAAGACAGCGATGAAGAAGCTATGGTCATAGCCATAAAGACAAAGACAAAGACGGAGGCGGCTGTGCGCTGCTTTGACAGGACAAGCTAAAGCTGAAGCTGAAGCCCGCCCTGAAGCTGCCTTTGTTGCCCCACTGTTACTCTTCCTCTCTCTCTCTCTCTCTCTCTCTCTATCTCTCTTCTTTCCTTTCATCAAAGCTGTCGTCATCTACATCGGGAAGATCTTGAAACGTCCTTGGCTCAGGGGACTGGCGCTTGGGGTTAGCTCGCCCTTGCCTCTCTCTTCCTCTTGTTGCCCTGCCTTGCCTGTCTGGTCTTGCATCGTCTTGCCATGCCTTGTTTTCCTATGCTCTCTTGTTTCTCTCCTCTCCAGCTTCTTTGCTGCTAAAACTCGTCTAAACGGATATCGAAAATGACGAAACTTCGAAACCTCTACTGCTGAAATTGCCTAATAACACATCCATGTCCTTTCTCACTTTGGCCTGGGCACCGGAGCCGGGGGATCTGCTTGTCAGGTTTGTTTTGCGCCGACAATCTCTTGCTAAATGTCGAACACGAACCGGCGCTGCAGAGAGACAACCTAGACAGGCTCGCTCGTCGCTTTCGCTTTGCCATTCCTGTGAATTTCACTTCTTAGACCCCCTTGATCTTGCTACCGTTGCACTCTGCACGCTGCTACGACACACGACCCTAAACTGAGAATAGGAAGACCTACCTATTTGCGTTGTGCTCCGTTGAGAAAGGCGAGAAAAAACGGATTTGACTCCATGTTTCTTCTTCCTTGCATCCTTCATGCATCACCGCCGGAGAATTCATGCTTCCCCTGAACACTGCAGTCACTAGACCTTTGCATGTCTTTTTCTTCGTGCTTTCTTTTGCCTTTTTCTACTGGAGACAGAATCGCCATTCCCTGCTCTTCAGTGTCCATCCAATCTGGTCCAGTGCAATCTCGGCAAAACAAGGTCTCTCTTTGCATGGGTTCAGCGGGCTCCTGGACCCCTTAGCGTACAGGTTAGAAGTTTGATAACGCTGTAGGTAAGGATAAGACTTCGCTTTTCTGCTTGATGCGCATAGTGCATATGCATACTCTGGCCATATGCAGGCCTAATCCCAACATGTCAACTTCCCTTCTTCTTCCTCCCCTTCTCCTTGTATGCTTCTGGCACACTGTGTTTGCAATAAAAGATACCTGTGAAAAAGCCTGTTGCTGTCTTGGCACCACCTAGGCCGGATGGCCTGGACACTCTACTCCGCATTCATTATCATGACTCCATGACTGGCTGGTCTTTTGGTGTTGTGCCTGCGTTGCGCCTGTACGCTACCTGCAGGGACATATGGATAGTCTGTGGCTGCAGAAATAGCGTAGCACTGGACTTGGCGGGCTTGCCAATTTCATAACTTTATCTGTTGACAATACCATTACACCTGCGTCCCAAGTAAGCCTGTAGGGGCGTATTTGTCAAGCTTGCTTGTAGTCTTTTATTAAAGAATGTTCTAGTTGGCTTGGTTACAAAATCATGGTAATCATGCCAATATCTTGGCTGAGTCTCACTTCAGACCCAGCATACTCTGCGCATCCAAATTAACGCATTCGGCTTTTGCTTCTCGTTGACTTATTATTGGGCTTTTCTTGCAGAATAATGTCCTTGGCGACAGACAGGACATCAGTCCAGGAAGCCTAGAATGGCTAAACATCCACACACACACACACACACACACACACACAGGCTCTCTAACCGACGTTGTAGTAGTGCCCACTTGTGTCATACAAACCTATGCGAAACACTAGGAGAGACTGAGGATGAAGCGGCCCTTGTCTTTCCTTCTTTTTTTTTCTCTTTTTCTCTCCATGGCAAGCCTGCTAGGTACGGCGAGGGCCCTAAAAGGACATGACCGGCCGAGAAAGTTTCCCAAGGAGAGAAAAACGAGAAGGAAAACAAGGTGAAGTAAGAACTCACACATGAGCTTCAATTTACAGTTTTCCTTTTCTCTCTAAACCCCCCCCTAGCCTTTTGTTTTGAGTTATTTGCTTTTTGTGTCCTCGGCTTTTTCTTGCAGCTCTCCGTTGTTGGGGCACTTATCCCTGTGTCCTGTAATGTACCTTTCCTTTCTTTTTTCATGCACATGTTTGTATGCAAAGTATGTATAGCCGTAGTAGTAGTGTGTGTATACCCATGCATGCATATATGTTGCATATGCAGTGATACTTGAATTCATAGCAGGCCTACAGCTGCAGGCTACGTATATCTGGCTTAGGGAATTTTACCCGCACTCTGCGTTGCCTTTGAGCATACACAGCATTTTCAGGACTACCATATTCTTTTTATACTTTCTATAGATACGGAAGGACATGTTGCTCCTGTTGCCTAAGCGTGGGATATGCAGGAGGACTCTTGGCTAGCCTGGTCGAGGCTTGTGTGCGTCTGATAGGGTGTTGTGACATGGAACTTTTTCTGCAATTTGCTTTTTGAAAGTACACTTTCTGCTTGTCTGAATGGACCATGCGATGCTACCTGCAACCTCTGTTCTAAGTCCCAGGTCGACCTTTCTTTTTCGTTGGTGTTTGGTATTTCGGCCATAGGCTCATTTTCATTCATGCCTGGTTTCATGCCGTAACCGGTGCCTGTTATTTACTTGAATACCCTAATGAAGGGTGTATTTTATTGGCCTGGGCCGGGGAGAATTACATTGCTGGTGAGTAGGTATCCTTAGTTAATAGCTTTCACTCAAGTTATGAGCGGCTAATATAAATATTGTAGTGGAATGTCTACTGAGAATATGGTATCTTCCTTGTCCCACACACAATGTTAGTCCCACTTAAACCACAGCATAGGGGAGGGGCTCATCATCAACTTTGCTGCCCAACATACCTAGCTTCTTATTAAAAAGAAGCAAGATCTTGTCCACTGAGGGGAAGCAAACTAGTCACTGGAGCTGTATGGTGAATAATACATCAGGCCATATGATACGATACACATGACAAGGCCAAACATGTACTGCATGCTGCGCGAGTTGGGGAAGCAAAAGAAACGATCAACCATACAAACAAGAAAGCCCCGGCTCCTACATTGTAAAGATACTGTTGTTATGTGCCTTTAGATCTTCGAAATATGGATGACATGTGTTCCAATATTGTACCAGTTCTAGTGTAATTTCCGCTAATTACCCTCCCTACTGTAGTGCACGCTAACCAAGTAATGGTCCTGACACTCCAACCACCAAATGCCCAGCAAATCGATCTAGTTCACACTCTTCCCATACGGCTTGCCTCACAATGTTCTCGTTCCTTTGGTCAGTTCCTCCGCAATTAGTCTTGGCGTCGCTGATGCCGCCGTTAAGGTCTACATCGACATGTTATCAACTTTGCAGTCTCGGTAGGATTTGCCCTCTAGTAGTTTACTGTACATAAAACTAATAGAAATGGGGCTCTTGGCCTTGTTTCTTTTAGCGAAACAACGCCGGTATTGTTCTCTACTGGACCATGAGAACGCCGACCACGATCCACTCACGGGTGCCTTGAGCCAAGATTTGCTGTAATCATGAGAAACAAGTAATGAACAAGCTCCAGGACTGGAACATAACAACCAGTACTTCAATATCAAACTGTCTCTTGCTTTATGAGGCATGTTAGAACCTAAATGCCCCTCTAGATGGAATTATCGGCGTAATAAGCAGAGGAATGTGTCAAGCCAGCCATGATTAGCTATCAGAACCAACCACCAGCATTCAATATCCAGTGAATAGATACACCAGTGATATCCTTGCTGAGCACTTGAGATCACCACTAGCATGTGTACTAGGCCTGCTAGTTATACACGGTCATGTATCTGAATCTTTGGGTGTCGGAAAAGATCACCTAGTTTCATGGCTTGCTGTTCAAAGGAAACCTGACGAAACTTGCCCGAGCTTTTCTTCTGAAAAGGGCAATAGATATGTGAGTGAGTAGACTACTCTCGCTTCCTCGCATCATGACTCGCATGAATGGGCCGAGCTCTATGACATAGACAGAATCCGAGGCCTCATCATTTGGACACTTCTACGTCCGTGCCCGGCCCTGGGACGTTCTTTCTACATGCAGACTAATGGAAGTTACGTTTAACAACATTAAGCATGCTCTTGAATGTGGCACGGGAGTGTAGAAGCTAGCTGGATTGACATGGATAGCGCGTGAGAAAAGATGGTTGACGAAGCTAGAGTTTCATTTCTTCCTTGGGGCCACTTGGTAACCCGTAACTTATGTTAATGGGCTTGTCATCTGTATTGATGGAGCGAAAGGCACTTTTGAAAATTCCGTGAGAGAAGATAATCTACCATTGTATTCTCTTGAAACGGCCTTTTCAAGCCACCCTCCCCATCATCAGTGCTTCTTTACCGTTCTCCTCAATGCAATATCAAAACCACCACATTTTCAGACTTTCTATACCTTTTTCCCTACCACGGGAGCATGCAATAGTATGGAAGATCCCGTTGGGCTCGTTTTGACACTTGTTTTTTTTGGTCTGATTCTATAGCTCGCTCTGCACTTAAAGAAATGGAAACTGAGAATGCAGAATCAAAGTTCTCTAGGCCCAGCGTGGCGGACAGCTTTCTCAGAAACTTGCTTGGTAGTTGTTCCGTGCCAAATATCCATCAGCTTCGAGGGATGCAGACCTCGCCCTCGGTGACGATTTTGTACAGTATACACAGAAGCGGGAGCTTCCCCGAAATCACACCCAGCCAGAGAGTCCACCCAGTTACAACCAAAAATTGACCGGGTAGTTTCATTCGTCTCACAAACTACGGTATCGCATTGAAACAACCCTCGCTCAAGCCAGATAAAGGAGCCTTGCCGATGACTAGTCTTTTGCTCATACTATCTTCCTGATCTATAGGTAGAAAAGAGGGCAAGTAAAGCCTTGATACTTCTCCCAGTAGAAGTGAGGTGAGCGTAAGGTTAGGAAAAACAGGCAGAACTAGGCACAACCCTCGGTATCAAACTCCATAGATTCACAGGCACAGCCTAGAAAACGCATTGAATAGAGCACATCATCGTAATGAGGCCTCAAATTCGAAAAACAAATAAATTCTGGGGAGTTGGTTGTCGATGGCTGTTAAGGCGGTGTTGATTTAAGCTAGGGCGGTGAATCCTACGTAGCCGTTAACTGACGTCAGAGCACGATCCTACGTCCCTGCACAGTTTTTTTCTGCCCAGTACGATGTGCAATTGACCCAGCCTATAGAATCTTGTGAAGCAACCTTCTCCCTGGCTTATTGATACGACCTTCATCTCCCCAACTGAAATCCAAGATTACCCAAATGACGCGTCGTGCCGTACATGCTATTGCAAGCATCTGAGACTGGCGATAGAGTCCCCTTGAAACAGCATGAAGAAGGCTCCTGAAAGCAGCGTTTACGCAGAACATTCTTAATTTTGATAAGCCTTACCTCTGGTTCGCCGGCTTCTTTCCCACCAATTGTAACAATCAAGCAAGAAAGAGGAAGCATCTAGGTCATCTACCAAACCACGCTCCCAGAAAGAATTCAAATGCTGTGGGTAGAGTAACAAGCCTGGTCTCGACCTCAGTGCAGAACCACGCCTAAACGCGAAGGCCACCACAGAATTCCCATTGGCCAAAAAATCCCATGATACGACCAGTTGTGCTACATTGAAATTAATGCTATCCATGGGCATTCGTTCCTCGTGGGCAGTAATGATTATGACCTTGTATACAACACACTATCCCGTGCCAGAACCGCTAAACTCCTGCCGGTCTTCTCTGTACCCAATCCCTCCATAAAACCCTCTAGTGCTTCGTCCACACGAAAGAAAGCAAGACAAAAATAAAATAGAAAAAGTACAGTTGGAAAAAAAATGAGACGTAAGGAATGGGAGAAAAAGGGGAGAAGAAGAATATAAAGTACAGGAGCCGCCCAATGAAAACCTAACCTTCCTTTGCTGCCATATGGCTAGCCCGTAACCTTCTTATGCTTCTCGTGTGTATGTAAAAATCGAAGCGTGTAGTGTGTTTGTGTATGATGGGATTATGGTGGAATACCTGTTGTTGAAAGAAGAAAAAAAAAGTAAAAATTATTGAATCAGCTGCTCCTGAGACTTGCGCAATGGGGTCAAGTAATCATTGATCAAGTCCAAAGCTAAATAGCTGGAAAAAAAACAAGCAAAAGATTATGAGATCGTGGCATATGAACGAAATCACAACGTGCCGCAAAGGATAAGACTAGCCACAGCCCCATCATGACGGCACAGCCATCTTCTCTCGTCCTCGGCTCGAACCGAAGGGGGAGATTAGGCGTCTTCACAGAGCCTTGCGCGAGCGAGTGGTAGGGCCAGAAGAGCTCTTAGCCCCCGTGGTAGTAGCCTTAGCAACTAGGTGATGCGGGTCAGGAAGAGGCGCTTGCGACATGCGACGAAGGCTCTTGCGTGTGGTCGAAGTTCTATCCTTCTTGTACGTGGCGAAGTAGAACGAGATGAAGAGAACCAGGTATGAGGACAGAATTATCATGCCGGCAAAAGCAGCAAACTCTTCACCAGCGCACTTGCCAGCGTTGGGCATGCTGGGGAAGTAGGTCGAGGTAAAGTATGTGTACGAAGCGAAGTAGACGAATCCTACGAGATGTGGGCGTTAGTATTCAGTACAGCCGTTGCACAGCACTCAATGGACAAGACAGGACTTACCAAGATCGATAATGAACTGGATGATCTGAAAACGAGTGACCCATTCCTTCCACCAGATACGGATGCCGCGGGCACTCTGGAAGTAGTACCAGTACATGACGACATGGACACCAAGGTTCAGAGAGATGGGGACCCAAGAGACAGCGGTGGAGCCGATCAGCTGGGTGTAGCAAAGAACAGCAGTCGCGCCATGGTGGTAGCAGTGTAGGAAGGCTAGAAGGTTGGCCGTGTTAGTAGAGACAAGAGGTACCCGGGTTTATGATGGAAAGGTTCATCAGAAAAAGGACATACTGAGAGGCTTCTTCTTCAAGAACAGGAAAACAGTGTCAAGAAGCTCAAGGTACTTGGTGAGATACGTAAGCTGCAATGGGAGTTGTAGTTAGCACGTGCCAAATCAAGACAGAGAGAGCAATGATGTCTTGGCAATGAGAAAACAAAAGAGTGCGTAGATGGAAGGGAAGAGAAAGAGAAGGAGGATCAAGAAGCAGGGTAAAAAATAGAAGAGACATACGTAGTAAAGAACAACAAGCTTCTGAGTCCAGCCGCCATTGTGGTCACAGATGGCATAGAAGATACCATGGCGAACCACGGTGGGCAGTAGTTCCTCAATGTACAGAGCCAGGAGAATGGCACTGACAGCAGTCAAGATGAAGTTGTGGATCAAGAACAGCGTCTTCAGCTTGAAGGCGTCACGTCCACGCATCAGTTCACGACCACCAAATATCACAATGTAGTAGATGACAACGAAGATTCCGGTTTCCTTGAGAGTAGACATGGGAGTAACCGAAGGGACAAATTGAAAAGCCTCGCGAGGATAGCCCATGGTGAGCTCCCAGAGTTTGTCGAAGATGGGCCATAGCTGGATGCCAAAAGGCCGGTCAATGGTTGGTACGGGGAACGAATCCATTGTTGCGAGAGATCTCTGAACGATGTATCGGAAGGGCGAGTCGACGACGATCCGAGTTCTAGTAAGAGAAGGAAGAAGTCGAGAAAGCGAAGAAGACACAGACAAGCTCCAGGAAGAAACAGAAAGAAGGGCAAAGGACGGAATTTGTGAGCAATAAAAAAAAAGTAATAAAAAAGCCGGATAATTAAGAATAAAGGATAGTAAGAAAAACACACAGTTGAAGAACAAGTTGACGGTAACACGCACTACAGCAAGCCAGGCCAACTTGGTACTCTTCGCGAAGGGATGAGAAAGAGGAGCAAAGCCGACAAAGAAGACAGGCCACAACAAGGGCCAGGAGAAGAAGAGGAAGGGCAGTTAAAAGGGAAGATAGCCTGACTCGAAGGGTTGCTTCTCAATATTAAAAATAAAGAGACAGCAAGAAGCAAAGGAAAAAAAAGGGGGCCCTGAAAAAGAAGGGGCTTGGTCTGGATTTTTTTTTTCCTTGATGACTAAAAAGCTGGCAGAACTGGAAGTTGCAAACTGTGAGAAGAAGAAGAGAGGGTAGTTGCAAGCTGTTGTTTTGTTGGTTGCCTATATAAGAGAAGAGACGGGAAAGAAAAGTATGGATGTGTGTCACTTATTTGGTCGCTGTGGTAGAAGGAAGTACCAGGCCCATGTTGAATTACAGAATGTATACTTTCTCTTGTCTCTTTTCGCTCTCATGTGAAAAACAGACGCGGACAACGCGGGTTTCCATAAAACTAAATACGGCAGTGGGCCCCTGGAAGAACGCGCAGCTAAAGTGCACCGCTTTTTTTTGGTGATGGACTACCCAAAATAGCCTGTCCCGCCTCATCAACAGAAAGAGCAGCATGCAGACAGAGGACAGACACAATTAAAAAGGAACACCTGTTCGTTTCGGGCCAGAACTGATTTTTTTTTTTTTTCCCTAGGAGTCCACGCTAGTAACGCATCCCAGGGGAAGCCCCCTCCCCCCGTCACAGACAATGAGATCTTCAACAAGGCGCAGTGGCATTAAGCGGTGATCTCTCTTGACCGTGAGCTTTGCTGGTTTTTTGGGTTTCATTTCAGACAGCCAGCCAATTACCACCACTCAGTTCTAACCGTGCTGCTTAGTGATATGGGGCTGAGGGTCAACGATTAAGCATTCTTTCTTGAGTTAACCCACCTCGGCCCTCTCTCTCTTTGCTCTCCTGCTGCATCTGTCTCTGCTCTAGCTTCTGTTCCCCGTCGCAGGGAAATGAAGAAAACAAAATAATTTCAGCTTTCATCCAATGACCCATCCATAAACGAATGGAGACGAAAGCCTTTGGGAGAACCTTTGGGAAGCCCTTTGCTCTGAAATGAGAAAAAGGTCCGGTTGACTGCAGTTTTGCCAGTTGTCATCACAGCCCCAATGCAGTGTAGTGCAGTACACAGAAGCATAGTACCTACAGCAGGATCCCTTCCCCTTCCCCCTGGCCCGCTACAACACATTCACATGCTAACGGGATTTGGTACTGTTGTCTTTCTTCCCGGCTCTTAGAAGACTTCCCGGTTATCGTCCTTGCTAGTCTTTCTTGCTCAAATCGATTAAAAGCATAGAACAGAGCTGCATGGGATTAACCTAACACAACCAAACTTCTTATTCTCACGAGGGCTACACAACGGTGTCTCATTGTTCCTCACTTATCTTTACAATGATATGCCAGCCTACTAGAAAAGAAATAGTATCCGATCTCATGGCAGAAATCACGACACCCAACTTGTTAATTTATTCACACGCGAAGACAAATCCTTGGCTTGACAAATGTTGTGAGGGTTTAACAGCCTCTAAGATTGACCCTCGGCCGAACAAGCCGAGGTGGAATTGCCAAGTTGATCTATGCTATTCTGATGTTATGTCTATAGACATAGAAACAGTGCTACGTATCATGTCTATGGTAGACCCTTGCTAACCCTTACACAACCACAATCCCATCTTGAGCATGTTTTTGTTGCACGTCAAGGTTCTCTTTCTGTGTACCCATATGCTCACGACCACAACATATTGTTGTGTGATAAAATCACCCGATCCAGGAAAAAAGGTCGTTGACTAGAAATGCCATCCTCACAGCATGTGCTATTAAAAAGCCTCCAATTTCTATGGTGTCTCACATTTTTACTCATCTCTAACTCCTCTTCGCCTTGACTTGCATGTTTGCACGGTACACTTCAGCGTCACAGAATTACGTGAGCAAGTTATGATCTAATATCCTTCTCGGCCCTAGGCCTTGGGTTCAGAGTATAAGAAGCGCTGACGGGCCACTCTCTGGTGTCACTTCATTTCTTCTTGTTCATTAAAATCGCGATTGACTTTTCTGGAAATCTGTCCACCTTGTCACCAAAGTCCAGACGGCCGTTGAAATGGAGCAGCTTTCGACAAATTGACAAACACACAGGGAACCCTACCGCTATCAGAATCCGCTTGGAAAGACAAGCGCTCCACGCAGCAACGCGGCGACTTTGGGCTGTGGCAAGCCAACTTCGCCAGCGGCCTCTGGGATGGGGAGCTTCAATTCCTTGCTTTCTTCCCCACCATGAGTGACTAAGCTGCAAGCCGTTAAAAGGTTGCGTTCTAGCAACTAATGGGAAAGACTCTAACACTAAAACAAACCACAGCGCTATGATTGGCCGGATTGGTGTTAACGAGTAATTTTTTCCTGGGTTCCCGCTTTTGCTGCAAAAAAAGAAGAGAACCGCATTGGCCACTCACGGTTGAGGAAAGTGAAGAAAGCGGTGCTTTCCTTCCTTGAAGCCGAAATTTCTCCCTGAAAAAACAGGCGATTATTCTGCCTTTTTCTACTGTCTCGACCCACTGAGTGATAGTTGCAGCCTCCATAACAAATTATCCTTCCTCTGAGTCCAATCTGTGAACTATCCCGTCATTCCCCCAATCAAACTATCTCAATCAAGTCGAACAATCAGAGATCAACAACCTTCTCTAGAGTCTTTGTCGTTTTTTTTTCTTCTCACATCCAACACAATGTCGGCTTCTCTGCTCCGTATTGCTGCTCGCCGGACCATGTTCCGTGCTGCTACTCGTCAGCCCATTGCCGCTCGTGTTTCTGTGCCTGCTCCTGCTGTGAGCTTCAGCACTGGTTCCATCATGCGCTCGTCGGCCCACGATGAGGAGACCTTTGAGGAGTTCACTGCTCGGTGAGTTCTGCCTGCGTCTCTCCATCTTTGCGTTTTTCTCCATGGCCGTCTCCGCCTTCGCATTTGTCAACGGCTGCCTCGATCGATCGATCCGCTCATAATATGTTATTGGAAGCGTGCTACTTTGGCTTATTGCCAACGTCTGCTCATGCCAGGGTCACCGTCATGCCATTGCTAGGTGTTGTAACGGGCTGCTATTCTGGCTACATAGATACCATACTACCTGCCCACCACGCCACCTGTAGTGTCGACGCAACCCTGCGGCCAGCAACCGCCCATTAACCGCTCGTTGAACCAATGTACTAATTATGCATCCCTTTTATAGCTATGAGAAGGAGTTTGATACTGTCCGGGACGTCTTCGAGCTGCAGGTTAGTTGACATCCCCAACCTTTTCCGTATCTCCTTATTCTGGTCTTATTCCCTATCCCGGGATTATCCGCCACCATAAGAGCTATCCCGAATACTGCGACAGCAACATCACCCAATTCTTTTGATTCTACAATGCCTGGCTTCTGACTAACTTGCCACTTTAGCGTAACCTGAACAATGCCTTCGCCTACGATCTTGTGCCTGCCCCCTCCGTCGTTATCGCTGCATTGAAAGCCGCCCGCCGTGTAGACGACTACGCCACTGCTGTCCGTGTCTTTGAGGGTAAGCTTGTTTTTCTATCCTATGCACTGGGACTGGTGGTTTATGGTATTGTCCTGTGTTGGTAGCAACAATGACAACCATTCCCCATAACCTACCTACCCATGTCGTGGCCATCTTGACTAATACAACATTCCCCCTTCCAACAGCCATCAAGGCCAAGGTCGAGAACCAGTCTCAGTATGAATCTTACCTCACTGAGCTGAAGCCTATCCGTGAGGAGCTGGGTATTCACCTGAAGGAGGACCTCTACCCCGAGACTAACTAGATGCTTGGCTTCCAATCCCTAAACTCGATACCAACCCATACATTTATTACCCGGCTCAACTTTGCTTCGGTCTGGACCGGAAGGCTTTGGACTGCGCCTGAATGGGCTCTAGTCCCCACTGTGCCTGCGATATGCGATTAGTCTTTCTGATTTTGCAGCCTGGCTCATCCCATACCTTCTACCTTTTCTCTATCTGCCATTAGCCTCCAGCTGCTGCCGCTGCGGCTTCATTATATTCACAAACCTTGATCTACAAGACGTTTGTTTTTTTTGCACCATTAGAACTATCATTTTACTACATTGTACTATGATAAAGGCAGGTCATACTTTTAAAAAAAACAAGCACCAAACAACATGATACCAAGAGAGATTACGCTACAATTTTGTATATCTAAACAACAGACGTCAGGGAAAACTATGTGCCATTTAGCCATCCACCGCCTTCATTACCTCGGTCATGAATCGAAAGCAAGAGGAGAGATATCGAGAGGGATTTCTTTGATGCAACTGTACGAGAAGAACAGGAGAATAGACAGATGAATAGAGGAGGAGAGAAGAAATGTGAGTTTTTAGTGTATAATATTCATGCCAGCGCTAGAAAAAGCCACTGCTACATTTGGGTTCATGTTACTATTATGGGGAGCGGCGAAATCCTGTGTAGGCCATTAACTACTTAGTTTTCTAAGCTACACCAAGACTACAAACTACATGACAAAGGCGTTATGTGTCTTGATGATCATGATGGGAGAATCTCGTGGTCGATACTAAGCGTATAGATGGGGATAAATGATATGCTGTGATTAAAAAGATGTGTCGGCTTTTGACGAGGAAAAAGTAAGCAGAATGCAGAGAAGAACCAGCGTACAAGGCATATATAGTATAGCATATATACACACGCGAAACAACAGGACGTAAAAAGGAGGAAGAAAATGGCCATACGAGAAAAGCAAAGCTGCCAGAGCACAGAAAGCCCTAATAGTCAGTCTATGTGACCTGATGATCTGGAAAAAAAGGAACAGGTAGAACAGGAGGCGTCGTGCCACTGGCACTTATCTCGTCAAGCTCAGTCTTTCAAATGGCCCCATCGCCCGTTCCCACTTTGCTGCGTGTTAAAGTATTGCATATTCGATGCGCCTGCGACATCAAGTGTGGCCGGGCTCGTGCCACGACTCGAGCTAGGAGCTGGACCGCTGCAGCTACCCCCGCCAGTGCGGAAGCCCGCCGCTGTAGTACGTGGGCTCATCATACCAACGCGAGGGCTACGTGGGGCCGACGACTGGCGCGTTTCTCTGCGTCCATTCTTATACACGCGGAGCTCGTCGCGCAAACGCTCGAGATCGACTTCACGTTCACGTTGGATTGCATGTGCCTCATTGATCATGCGCGTCAGCTGTTCGACTTGGGACTTGGTGTTAAGATCGTGGATGCGTAGGATGTTGTCAGATGCCGATCGCTGGCTTTCCTGGAGCTGGCTTGCTAGGCTGGTGTTTTCCTTGCGCAGTGTGCTGGCAGCGTTGGAAGCATCCTGGTAAGCTTGGCGGAAGTATTCCATTTCTGTGGACTGACTGGCATAGCGTTTTTCAAGGGAGGTTGCCTTAGCTTCGGCTTCTTGGATGCGCTCGGTTGCCTCTAATAGAGAATTATTTGAAGTGCTCGAGGAAGTGGCTCCGGCAATACCAGTAGTGGATGTGGCTGCCTCAGAGCGTCTTTTTTCTTCTGTTTGTGATGCTTGGATCTGGTCCTTGAGCTTTTGAATTTCGGCCTTTAGAGACTCGTTTTCGTTGGCTAAAGTATTGCGCTCAATCTCAAACTTCGCTCGCTCTTCAAGAGACTCACGTAGTCTTTTAGCCTCCCGCTCCAATGTTGTGCTGTACTCAGTAATATGCTTGCTCATTGACTGAACTACTTTGCGCAGATCCGACGCTATCTCACGCTCTTTGGAGATGGTGAGTTGATCCTCGGTAACCTGGTTTTTGTAAGCATATACGACTCGGCATCAAGCAATACTGGCGGTTAAATACCTTTTGACACATGGTGGCAAGCAAGCGTTCCGGAATGCTAACTTCGCGACCATTCCATGCATTGGCAATATCGAGCACATGAAGCCCAAGAATCTTGACAAAGGGTGAGATTGCAGCATGGCGATCAGCGTCAACAAGCAAGTTTGAGGGTGGAGGTGCTGATTCCGAGGTTTTGAGTCTCTTTGAAGACTTCATGGGATCATTGTTCTGAAAGCGGTCAGCATTAAGGCCAAGTAGTGCTATGTCTGCTTTCGCTACTTACATGTTTGCGTTTTCGGCCTGCAGCTAGCTGCGAGTCGAGCCCTGTTTCAGAGTCATTTGCTTGAGAACTTTGGGGTGACATATAAATACCGTCCAAAATCTCTTTTGGAAATGGTTGCGAGTCCCAAGCAAAATGGGGGTTAGGATCTTTCACTTGCTCAGCAAAGTGGAATGCGATTTCGTGTGGCTTTTCATAGTCCGTTAGGCGAGGGTTGCGTATGAGATCTCGTCCCTGGACAAGCCCATAAACCACTGCGTTTTTGTGTTCCATTGCGTCCCGGGCTTTCACCATAGATATATCTAGATGCTCAATGGAATGTAGCATCATGAGTGTAAGAACGAATGGCTGCTTACTGACAGGGAAAGTGTTGATTTGCCGGGCCGCGTTTGAAAAGCGGAACATGTAATCAAAACCAATGACAACATTGAAAGAAGAAATGGGGTCAATAATCTCAGAGTTATGCAGAGCAAGGACCACAGTTAATGATGAGGTTGATCTGGAGTAGTCTGTCTCATCAAGGGTTGAAGTTGAGACAGGGATTTTTTCTGTGGAAATGACGGCTTTGAGAAGTTGGAGGAGCTTTTCAGACCGCACCACAACAAGAATCTTGTTCTCCGTTTCTTCCAACCCGTGCAAAAACTCCCAAAGAAAGTTGAACTTGGCATTGGACTCGACTGCATAGTGCTGTACCTCCTTTTCTGAGAGCTCAGAGAGTGATTTAGAAGCGAGTTCATGTGGATAATCGCAAAGATCTAGCAATGTTACAAATTCTTCATCGATTTGATGGACAAGAGATGCTCGTGGCTCCTGATACTCTTCATCGAAAAAGATATTGGCAAACGACTTGTTGTAGGCCTTGAACTTTTCGATAACATCGATATAGAGAGGGCGTTGACTGGAGGCAAATGGCAATGTGACAAGAAACTCGCGCTCGCCGTCATAAATAATATCACCATCTAAAGACTGCAAAGACTCCACAGTATCCTCTTTAATAGGGTGCTGTACTGGAGATGTATTTAGATGAGGCGATTCTCGGAGATGATCCTCGAATGGCACATCAACTGACCTGGAAATATCTGACGGAGCTATTGTCAGTAGAGAAGGGTTTTGCTGCGGTAGCATCAAGTCTGGATTTACGCTGACAGCAGAGCCAAACTCAAGCGCAGAGGGGTTGACAGCCCCTGAGATCATGGGCGCGTCGCAGGCAGATACCATGGGATGCGATGGTGCTTCTGACACGATTGAAGGGGGAATTTCAGAAGGCAAAAGAGTGTTTGAGCCCTGTAGCAACGAAAATGACATTTCCATGCTGTTTTCGCCCTTTTGGGCGTCGTCAGGAAGTGGCACATTACTCTCCATATCATCAGTTGCGACTATTATTGGACGAGTGGGGTCATAGGGGGTTCGCATGTTGAGCAGTTCATCCATTGAGGAGAGCGGTATGGAATCATCTAGATCCATGATGCTGGTCGCTTTTGCTTTGATAACACGCGTGCGCTTGACAAGAGGCTGTGAGCCAGGAGATGACAAAGTTCTCTTATGACCGTGTTCAGGACTGGTTAATGAATGTGCCGTGCGAGAGGGCGGCTGTTTCATTAGATCTATTGCAGGTGTAGATTTTAGGTTTATGCTGATCTCCCCTGATGGACGGGAGCGGGAGCTGGGGTTGATAGGTGTCTCAGTGATGTGATCGAGACCAAGCGACTTGGTTGGAGAACGGAATGTAGCAAGTAGACTTGTTAAATCTTCGCCCTCGGAGGGAAATTGAGGCGGCACTTGCGACAAGAAGGTGAGGTTTTCCTGGCTTGGGCTTTTCTGGGGGTGCTCGAGTAAAAGTTCTAATGGGGTTGCGGAATTTGCAGGTTGGGAGTTCAGAGTACGATATTCTTGGGACACGCAGCTTGGAGACTGATTGCTTGTTGGCGCTAACTGAGGATCTCTGGCACTATGAGAGTTACAGCGTTGAAAACAGGGCTGGGACTCAGTTTCCACGGCCTTTGAAGAGATGGGCTGCAATCTCGTGAGATCCACGGGCTGAGAGAGGCGAAATGGGGAGATGGTGGAGAGCACACTCGAGTTTTGGGAGTCTGGAATTTCAACCTGTAGTTGCCGTTGTTGCCGGCAAGATGCCACCTGAGGAGATGGGGACAGACAGAGCTCAGATTCAGCGAATCTTCGATATCTAGGACTGTTGCTACCCTCGAGCGCAGTGATACTTAGGATACCTAAGTTTGCCTGGTATGAGGGTGTTGCGACTGTGGTTGTGGCTGCGACAGGGCTGGGATTCTGGGCGGGTTGAATACCGCTGGTAGAAGACGACAGGTGGATGGGAGCCTGAGCGTCGCCGACAAACTGAGGCGCTTGGGGGGAGCCAGAGGATATAAAAATAGCAGATTGCACCGCAGGGCTTGGTGGTTGACTTGGCGTATTGTTTAGCTCAGTCAGACTATCTGGTATCTCATTAGAGTGGCGGGAGAGATGGGCAGAAGCCAATTCGCCAGAAGCGGTGATGCTCTGAGCGACGCGACGGCTGGCAGATGTGGAGTCCTCAGAGTGGGAAGAAGAGAGTCTCTGGTCCTGATTCCGACCCTGATTCCGGCCTTGGCCTTGGCGACGATGCTTGTTCTGATTACGAGCGCGATCCGGTCGCTGATGTTTATTAAGAATCCACTCTTGGCGGGCAGCGTGTGTTACCTGCGATCCCGGGATCTTAGCAGGGAAAGGGAAGCAGGAAAAAGAAGGCAGCAAATGTTAGCGACTTGATTTACACAACTTGGACAGAGCTTTGTTTCTAGAAGGCTTCGTCTCAGCCTTGTGCAGTGCATCACCAGCGGCGGCTCTAAGGCAAGGGCCCGGTCCCTGGATTATGGTTGCGACAGGCCTAGGGTTGGGTTTTAGCCAAGGTGGGTAGACATGATAGGATGGCTTACCCAATCTGGATCGTATGTTTGGCCAGTAACTGAGTGCGGCGCCCAGTCAACCTTGTACTCTACACGACCGTTTCTTTTTCGTTCACCTAGAATGCATCTGATTTCCCACCACTCTTCTTGGGACTCGGATTGTGACTGTGATTGTGACTGCGATTGAAATGGAGACACGGATGGTGATTGTGGTAATAGCGGAGAGCCTGGCTTAGGTGGTGAAGTGAGATAAGACCCTTGTGATGATTTTGGGGCTGAGAAGCTATCAGAGGCTGGATGTGCAGATGATTCTAAAGGAGGCATAGAGATTGAAAGACTAGCTCTTGTGTCTATAAGAGGATTTGAACGATATCAAGAAAGAAAAATGTGCAGAGTCAGGAACGGGTAATGTAGAAACGGACTAAGTAATAAATGTAGTGCAAGGCTGAATCATTATTGCTGATGCATAGACTGTGATTCTGTCATTGGAGGTAAGTGTTTGTGAAGGGAGTTGAACAGCCGTAAATGTTGGCTTGTGAGTTACTAGCTGGCAGCAAAGCACTGTTGGTATTACTACTAGCACTATCTGCTGAATAGGGACCCATGAGGACACAAGGCTGAGAACAACCTCTGTCTCAATAGAGCCGTCAACACGTCTAACACGAAGATGGGGACAAGGCTGAAGAAAGACCCACTTATCTATCACACGCCACAGCACACACTCACGTGATCTCAACATGGGGGGGGGGGGGGGGGGGGGCCCCTTTTTTT